>JAIFHC010000512.1:0-50000 GCA_021229015.1 Solen grandis
CATGATGGCCCTGAATCGCTCACCTGATTATAAATGAGCAACATATGTTGGATTTTCATATTGACCTACTTTTTGACATCACATGACCAACTTTTGAGCCTGACCAAGATTTATGGAAACAGACATTCCGACCAAGTTTCATGAAGATGGGCCAAAAAATGTGGCCCCTAGAGTGTTAACAAGGTTTTTCTAAGATTTGACCCCATGACCTACCTTTTGACTCCACATGACCCAATTTCGAACCTGTCCAAGATTTTATAGAGAGAAACATTCTGACCAAGTTTCATGAAGACTGGGCCAAAAATGTGGCCACTAGAGTGTTAACAAGGTTTTACTAAGATTTGACCTCGTGACCTATTTGTTGATCCCACATGACCCAATTTCGAACTTGTCCAAGATTTTATGGAAACAAACATCCTGACCAAGTTTCATGAAGATTGGCCAATAAATATGGCCTCTAGAGTGTTAACAAGCCAAATTGTTGACGACGAACGACACACGACGGACGACGGACGAAGGGCGATCACAAAAGCTCACCTTGAGCACGTTGTGCTCAGGTGAGCTAAAAACGTAGTTAAAACGTCCTGGAAAAATGTGACCAAAATCTGAACCAATTCTTATTTCCAGCCTCTGACAAAATCGATGCAAATATGACAGAAAATAAATATATGTATACAACTCGGCATGTATGGTTACTTTAAACCATTTTAAAGCTTGATACATTGCCAGAAATCAATGTATTATCGCGTAATCGCTACATTGGGCTTACCATCGCTTAGCAAGATAACGACTTGTTGTGCCCCTCTGTTGTTGCGCATGAACGCTTTGGTCATTATCTCTACATATATATCGTTGAGCGCAAGAGCCAGTGACGACCCCTGTCCTGTTATATACTTAAATGTTTCAGAAACAATCGTCGTCATTCTCTTTCTTGAATTTTAAGAGCTATATCCTTCCTTGTCCTGCAATATTCTAAAACAACTATTTCAAGAAAACACAGACAGACAGACAGACAGACAGACACACACACACACACACACAGGCACCAAAAAAAAAATATCACTTTGGGACCCCCCCCTCTCTCTCTCTCTCTCTCTCTGTCGTTTTCGTGCAGTTCTGGGGCTAATATCGTCCCCTATCCTGCATATTATACCAAAATATTTCCTTGTCATAAAATATACTACAATGCTAACAAACGATATTTATTTTACCCCCCTCCCCACTCTCTCATGCAGCTCAAGAGCAAAAATCGCTCAAATTGTCTTAAAATATATCAAGATGTTTCGAAACAATCGTCAACTCTTTGGTCTTACTTAAATATTAGTATATACAACGTACGTTTGTGGATATCAAAAGGTATTACATGGCATATTTTTTGTGAAGTGTTACATCATATCTGATCAGTCAATTTACCAGTTTGATACCCTATCTCTGCTCTGTTGATCTCGTCAAGCTTTCGAATGGCATCTTCAGTGTTTGTAAGTTCGGGCTCGTTTTTATCGTGATCTATAAACATCCTACTCATATGGGATGCGAACAGGTATATCGCGAGTCGTGTTCCATCTTGATCGTCACTTATTTGAAGCTACGAAAGAAAATATCTGATATTTAAAATTGAAATGGCTCGCAATACACCTACAATACTTTGCACTAAGTAATACTGAAATACTTAGGATTATATTTTATCAATTAATGTATACGCTCCCTAATGTCCTTCAATTCCATCAAACTTCACAAATCAATATAAACTTTAAAATGTTAAACATTGAAATTCTAAGGGGAAAAATCACATGTTATGACCTGTGACAGAAGTTCTTTTATAATCTCCCCTTGATAATTTATATTTCGTGAGTTTTCTCCCCTGAAAACTAAAAAAAATCGACATTCTCTATTTTTGCTATGGTAAAAATTAGATTTCTTTCATATAATTTGAAATAAATATCAAATACTGCATCTTTCTATCTTGAATTTTTCTCGAAAATCAATGTTTCTTTTACATATTCCTAGAAATTGTATATACCCATAGGCTTCGATGTAAATACAGATTTTCTCCCCCAAATGTATTAAACTTTGAAAAAGATCGGTGAAACATTTTTATTTTGTATTTCTTCAAAGTCACAAAACTTCATAGAAATATAACCATCCAGTGACAAGATGTGGAATATGGCTATTAGGGTGTGTATTCATACTACGGTAAGTAAAGTAACTACAAGGTATTTGTCAACTTTGTCATTACCCTAATGTTAAACAAGATAGCTGAGATGTGTTCCAGTCTATACTTAATCCTTTATATCATGACTATTCACTTACAAAATTATGATTTTATGAAAATCAATCGATTGATCTTTAAATGGTTTATAAAATAATTGATATTTCTTTGCCACAGATGTCTGTGTGCAAACTGAGCTACAATATTGCATGAGCAAACAGAGGGGACACTGATCAGACAGCTGCTATAGAAGCTGTCTGATTTGGGTCTGCTCTGTTTGCCTATGCGTCAGAATGAGTCTCTATGAAGCAAAGGGTTAAATACGTATAATTCTTTAAGTATTGGATAGAATCTATTGGTTAATCTAATAAGGATATGGCAAATAGAATTATGTCGTTCGGCCCTCACAGCTACAAGCTCTCTTTGATGAGGGAGTTCAATAAAACGGTTCCAAATTACAAGCCAAACTATCTCCTCTACTGTTCCAAATATATGCGTAACGCAACAACGCATCTTTAAAGTATACTAATAATATTTTGTTTATTTTTCTACAGCAGGGTCCAGCGGTAACGTATTTGAGTGCGGATCTGATGGTTTTAAGTTCGAGGATTATCATGACCTTCGTAGGCACCAAGTAATTGTCCAACTCAGGAACCGTCGAGAGGTATTCATAAAGATTGAAGGGCTTGTTTCTCAATTCTGTGACTTTTCATCAACTTGTCCCTGAACGCCTATATATTTGGTAACAAATTTGAAAAAAAAGAGAGAAAAAAGAAATGATCGAAAAAAATTGCACACGAGATCTTGTGTACGAAATTAGAAAGACGTCTACTCCACCGGCTCTGAGTACATCAATTGCCCTTCCTTATATCAAAGACATGAACTTCCGGTTATCGTATGTGCGTGTTAAACCGCCGTAGCCGCTATTAAATAGCCATAAAAGTTTCCTTAATGATCTAATAATAAAATTCTGTCATTTCATGTGTTCATTTAATGTCAATGTTATTATGATCTCGTATATGTCATTAAGATGCCTGCTGGTCCATTACTGTGAAGTCAACAATTTTCATGGATCTCTAATTTAAATCGCATTTGATATTTGGAGGGCTTTTCAAAGACCAAGCGTTTTCAACATGAATCCACGAAAAGTCCCTTAATTGCATAATCAACGAAATTTAATGTCAACGAAATGATCTATTCTACAGTAATTGTTTACTTGTTTATTTGTAACATACATTAGTAACCTAGTAAATAAAATAGAATAATTTTTGTTGGCGTCGCGCTAGAACAATGAGCCTTTATGGTTCATAGTAGGAGAAGAACGTTATTATTTGTTTAATTTTGAACACACACACACACACACACACACACACACACACACACTTTCAGATGTATGAATTGCAATTATATAAGAGTCACGATTTTCAATACCTACCAATGCAATCGATATCGAGTTTATCCCAAAGTCCATTTTTAGGCATAAAATATATTTACTATATATAAATATACTGAATATTCTTTACATTTTTTTGGCATTTAAGGGCGTATGTGACAGTTGAAGGTCACCGTCCTACTTTTTAAATTATCTGTCCCGAGTGTGATGTTTAAGGCCATATTCAAGGGCAGATAACTCAAGATAAATCTTACTACTAATATCTTATGTTATTTCTTATTAATGTTTGTGATTTTATTTCAAGTCAGTATGCAAAAGTTGAAAAGAATTGATCATAAAGAAGTTCTGTTATGTTTAAAAAAGAAAATATATTGCTTTTTTTAAAGGGGAGATAGTTTGACGAAATTTGATATATATTTGCTTTAGTGATTATAGTATAAAATCTGTCGCAAAGAATTTCTATAAATTTTGCACAGAGACAGGGAATAAAGTACTTAACAGAGATTTTGAAACATTATGAGGTGTCGTTTGCCATTATTTGACTTATTTATCCTAGAATATGGGGCAATTAACTCAAAAAGTAGGACGGTAACCCCAAATTTTATTTCCATTACAATGTTTCTTTTATGATTCTCTTTAATCATGCAAAGTTTTAAAGAAAAATCTATTGAACAGTTAAAATTTTTCTTTTATTTGTTTTTAAATAAAATGTAGCAAACTGTCATATACGACCTTAAACTAAATTTGCATGTCTCTTATCAGACCGCAGATATCTATGAAGAGTGAAACTGTAAAGTGTCGGTCTGTTAAGCGTCTAGACGATGTTAACCGTCTCAGCGAGAACTCCTTCAAATCACGTTCACCTGATATTTTCGTCACGATAAAAAACATTTTACTTCAGGTTTTAAACAAAGACCCTTTTTAAAGCACGATGGCCTTACGAAATCAAATCTAACATATAAAACTTTATAAGTGATCTAACATCCTTTATTTCTTTAATGCGAGTGGATCATTCATCAGCATCGCAGATTTTTGACTTGTAGCAAGGAAGTTATTGGACAGTGTATTGCAGTATCTCGCCCATTTCTTAAAAATATTCTTTCGCTAGAAAAAGCTTGAGGTGTTCTGGACGGACATTTGCGCTGAGAACTCAGTCCGATCATAAAATAATTAATATTCGTTTTCAGATAAGTATCAGGTAAATAAACGGAAAAAAGCACCTTCTTCAACACAGCTGACGCAATCAGCATCCCATTGCCCGTTGGGTTGGCATGTCCAAACTGGTTTGCCTATCAGCCGCCCGCGGTCACATTCAAAAGTGGCGTTACTTCCAACTGTTAGCTGCTGGTAGTATACTTTGCCTTGCAATGGGTCGGACAGACTCGGGCACTTAATCTCTGCAAGAAGAGCCATTCGTGATTAGATGAAAACGTGGAGCCAGTCGAAACCAGCTTAATAATATACTCTATTTGGTATTAAATTTATTAAATTGTGGTCATTTTCCATCAAGTGATCATGGAAATTTTATAATAAATGCAAGCTTTCATAGACCTGTAACAAAAGAACTAATAACTCAAAGGCAATGGATGCTTCGGTTGTTTAACCAAGGTTAAATTGGTCAAGAAATAGGTCAAAGTTAATTTTATACAGTTTACGCCGAATTATGGTTGCAGAGTTCAAGAAAGGGAAATTATTGAAGAAAAACGGGTAGAAAAACTAAAAGCAGGTATCATCTCGATTCAGGACAATTTACCTGCCCACACCTAAAAAATTACAGTAGCTGCAGCAAGTGAGGATGGCTTCAATATCCTGTTTAAACTGAAGTGACGATGGCGTCATTAAATTTGTTGAGGCATTTTGGACTACCAAGATGATAAAATTCATCTGGAGATCATTGGGTCAAATGCATTGAATTGAATGGTGATAATGATGAAAAATAAAATATTTAACTTTCACATTCGGGTTTGCTTATATAGATGATGTTAGGCCATAAACATTTTGTTTGTGTCCTTCGTCTTTCTTATTTACCCATCTCTTTCTCTCTCTCTTATAAATTCCTAGTTTCATCTTCTTCCTGAATTAGATTTCAAATGATTGCATTGCTTTTACAGGAAAGTTAATTAATGTTTTTTTATGCTGCGTTGTAAACAACGCAACATATTGATATCGTTTGCGATATTGATGATACCGGCTATCCAAATTCAATGTCCTCTAGCGGGCAAGATATAGTTGCACCTGTTTGCGTTGGCGGGATTAATTATCAATGAAAATATTATGAATGAAATAGGTGAAGCGCAGCAGTTCACGCACCTCTGGCATGTAGTGTCCTTGGTTAATCTAATAAGGATATGGCAAATAGAATTATGTCGTTCGGCCCTCACAGCTACAAGCTCTCTTTGATGAGGGAGTTCAATAAAACGGTTCCAAATTACAAGCCAAACTATCTCCTCTACTGTTCCAATTTATGCGTAACGCAACAACGCATCTTTAAAGTATATTAATAATATTTTGTTTATTTTTCTACATCATTTAATTGTAAAGCACTGTTGAACATATCTTAGATATGAAAAAAGTGCTATATAAATATGGCATAATAATAATAACATAAGGAATCTTATTAGCACCATCGCCGACTGCGGTGGGGGAGGGGGTGCGTGAAATGATTCACAGAAAATGATTTGTGTAATATATAACCTTTCTCCATTACCTTAATCCCCATCAACGCCGCATATCTTTTATAAAAATGATTTCTTGTTATAGAGCTTATGTATTAGCTCCCCTAAACGAGCATGTCTATTATGCAAAATTCTTTTTTTCAGAGATTAACAATTGCGGAGAAATACATTTTAATTGAAACGTGATAACATGAACAGAAACAGTGTGCCATGCTACGATATCACTTCGTGGATATATGGTATGATGTCGCATACTAGCACATAATCCTGATACCGATGTTGGACCAACCCTTTATATGCTGAGAACCAAGCAAGTGAAATATACAAGAACTATTTTTGACGACTGTATATCTCGGTTACCGCTGTTAATCATTTGTTGAAGTCGTCTGCATCCAAAATGAACCAGTGCTCTGTATCTAAGGCAATATCATTCATAATTTTCCGACCTGCTGTGTGGTCCCTCTTTTTCGATTTATTCTCAATCGAAATGGAATAAATTACAGTTTCCTTGATTGAATCTGCCACCGCCACAGGATTTCCGTTCATGTTGTATATACTTGTATATACTTGCAGAGAAAATTGTAAAGTTACGTTTACCTGAAACATTGTCAAATATGAAGAAGAAAAACATGACTACACTTGTGGGATATCCTTGACCGCAAGGTCTAAATATGGCCAGATGATTGCTGGCCATTATTCTGAAGACGAACCCTCTTCGATTCATAGTAAGCTGATCATCAAGTCATAACCACATTAACTTGACAATGCAAAACATAACTTGATACTTTTTACTTTGCTTTTCCAAATTCAAAAGCCTGAATGGTAGTGATACATTTTATTTGGCTTTGTATTTTGAACCCCAAAAAATCCTTTTAATTCCGGAAACGCCGCAAAAACGTCCTGGAAAAATGTGACCAAAATCTGAACCAATTCTAATTTCAGCCTCTGCCAATTCGATGCAAATATAACAGAAAATAAATATGATGTATACAGTGAACTCAAGATTTCAAGATGTGGAACGAAACCTGTAAAAATCTTAAAATAAAATCGCGACATTCACGGAATTGTTCAGTTCCCTGAGCTTATACTTTCGGCATGTATGGTTAGATTAAACCATTTTTAAGCTTGATACATTCAATGTATTATCGCGTAATCGCTACATTGGGCTTACCATCGCTTAGCAAGATAACGACTTGTTGTGCCCCTCTGTTGTTGCGCATGAACGCTTTGGTCATTATCTCTACATACATATCGGTGAGCGCAAGAGCCAGTGATGACCCCTGTCCTGTAATATACTTAAATGTTTCAGAAACAATCGTCGACATTCTCTTCCTTGAAATTTAAGAGCTATATTCTTCCTTGTCCTGCAATATTCTAAAACAACTATTTGAAGAAAAAAAAACACACACACAAACAGGACAGACAGACACACAGACACGAAAAAAAACCCTTATCACTTTGGGATCCCCCCAGCCTCTCTCTGTCGTTTTCGTGCAGTTCTGGGGCTAATTTCGTCCCTTATCCTGCATATTATACCAAAATATTTCCTTGTCCTACAATATACCACAATGATAAATAAATGATATCTATTTTATCCCCCCTTTCTCTCCTCTGTCTTATGCAGTCCGAGAGCAAAACTCGCTTAAATTGTCTCAGAATATATCAAGATGTTTCGAAATAATCGTCAACTCTTGGTCTTAATTAAACATTCCTATATACAACGTACGTTTTTGGATATCAAAAGGTATTACATGGCATATTTTTTGTGAAGTGTTACATCATATCTGGTCAGTCAATTTACCAGTTTGATACCCTATCTCTGCTCTGTTGATCTCATCAAGCTTTCGAATGGCATCTTCAGTGTTTGTAAGTTCAGGCTCGTTTTTATCGTGATCTATAAACATCCTACTCATATTGGATGCGAACAGGTATATCGCGAGTCGTGTTCCATCTTGATCGTCACTTATTTGAAGCTACAAAGAAAAGATATGATATTAAAAATTGAAATGGCTCGCAATACACCTACAAAACTTTGCACTAAGTAATACTGAAATACTTAGGATTATATTTTATCAGTAAATGTATACGCTCCCTAATGTCCTTCAGTTCCATCAAACTTCACAAATCAATATAAACTTTAAAATGTAAAACATTGAAATTCTAAGGGGAAAAATGACATGTTATGACATGTGTCAGAGGTTCTTTAATAATCAACCCTTGATAATTTATATTTCGTGAGTTTTCTCCTAAAAACTAAAAAAATCGACATTCTCTATTTTTGCTATGGTAAAAATAAGATTTCTATCATATAATTTGAAATAAA
This sequence comes from Solen grandis, assembly GCA_021229015.1. Lineage (NCBI taxonomy): Eukaryota > Metazoa > Mollusca > Bivalvia > Adapedonta > Solenidae > Solen > Solen grandis. The sequence goes on from JAIFHC010000512.1 coordinate 8,601, forward strand.
TATCATATATTGCATCTTTCTGAATTTTTCTCGAAAATCAAATCCCATAGGCTTCGATGTAAATACAGATTTTCTCCCCCAAAGGTAAAAAACCTTGAAAAAAAGATCGGTGAAACATTTTTATTTTGTATTTCTTCAAAGTCACAAAATTTCATAGAAATATAACCATCCAGTGACAAGATATGGAATATGGCTATTAGGGTGTGTATACATACTACGGTAAGTAAAGTAACTACAAGGTATTTGTCAACTTTGTCATTACCCAAATGTTAAACCAGATAGCTGAGATGTGTTCCAGTCTATACTTAACCCTTTATAACATGAATATTCACTTACAAACTTATGATTTTATGAAAATCAATCGACTGAAATTTAAATGGTTTATGAAATAATTGATTTTTCTTCGCCACAGATGACTGTATGGAAACTGAGCTACAATATTGTATGAGCAATCAGAGAAGACCCTGATCAGACAGCTCCTAAAAATGCTTTTTAACCTGTGTCAGCTCTGTTTGCCTAGGAGGCAGAATGAGTCTCTATGAAGCTAAAGGGTATTTACGTATATATCTAGGAAATGACAACCGAAGCGGGCGTAGGATTTGGTTGTCATGAAAATGTCTAGATAAATTCTATTCGACTTTGACCATAAATTGGTGGGTACACTAGCTTTTTTCAAAAGTACAACGGGAAAATAGAAATTATGAAGGTGTCTATTGAAATAAATCGCTGATAAATTTGAAATTTCAGAGCTTCTGATTGGCCATTAATTTAGGATGACTTCTAAATATTAGTCTGACTTTTATAACATCACATATAGTAAACTACAAGTACCTTTATACCTTTCATACCGCTATACTCGATGTAGTTGTTAACAACAGAAATATTTGTTCTGTTTGTAAATTACACTAACATTTTTAACTGGCAATAAATTTTGTATAAACTAAACGTCAAAACGTCTATATCTTTCCAAGAGAGTGTGTGTGCGAGAGAGAGAGAGAAAGGGGGGGGGGGAGAGAGAGAACAGGGTCCAGCGGTAACGTATATGAGTGCGGATCCGATGGTTGTAGTTGTAAGTTCGAACCCCTTTAGGGGTGAGGATTTTTCATGGCCTTCATAGGCACCACGTACATGTCCAACCCAGGAACCGTCGAGAGGTATTCATAAGTTTTAAGAACTTGTTTCTCAATCGATGTAAAATGGATATTTTAAAAATGTAACGTTTATTTTTGCGTATCTCATTATCGCCTTCATAGTTGACACTATTATTCTTTGTTTTAATATTTAAACGTAGAGCCAAACCAGCTGACTAAGTAGTTTATGTCAGCACTCAATTCAAAAAGAAAGGGTGCACCTTTGTTTAATTTTACTTTTCATCGACGTTTTTTTGAACGCCTATATATTTGGTATCAAATTATAAAAAAATGAAAATAAGATTTTGGCTAGATCGAAGACAATTACACATGAGATATAGTGTACGAAAATTAAAACTGATGTATTTGCTTAATAGACAAATATTTAAAATTCAGAAGTGTACACATTGTTTTTGAACTGAGAGTAAGGCCAGTCTACAACCTTGTCCTAATTTATTGGTACATAGACAAACCATACTGAGGTTACACACCAGTGAATGCGGATATTATTTATCGCATGAAGTTATCTGATAATAAACAATACATATATTACCTTTGGCATTAGCGCTTTGGCAAACTTGATCATCTTACTGAACATGTTCTTGTCTATGCTCCTCGATACATCAAACAGCAGAAATACGACCACTCCACCGGCTCTGAGTACATCAATTGACCTTCCTTCTACATCACCAGTGTCATTTACTTTAACAGTAAAGTTCACATTATGTTTTTCCAAACCCTCAATGACGCCTTCCATTTCATAAATAGTACTAAACTGACTCTTGACAATAAAAAATGAGATTTTATCATTATAATATCCCCTATAGAGATATTTGTTATTGTTTCTTAACTATATCGTCATTAAGGTTCATATTCTCTTTCATTCGTGTCGTACTTACTTAATGTATCTTTCCCGGTAACCTGGTGGGTAGAGCGTCCGCCTCTGGAGCGGGAGGTCGTGAGTTCGATCCCCGGCCTCGACATATCAAAGTCCTAAAACTGGTACTATAATAGCTCCCTTGCTTGGCGCTCAGGAAATCAAGGAGTTCCAGGACCTGTTAACCCGGTGTCAGGATAACGTGACTGGTATGGTATTGTCCTACACTGGGCAAATCAGTTTTGGAATACGTTCACATGCTGAACGCTTGTCAACGGAGGTGTAGCACTACCATTTCAACGGTATGGTTTGTCATGGTCTGGAATTGAAGACACGACCTTCCGGTTATGGTATGGACGCTTTAAACCGCCGTTGCCGCTAGTAAATGGCCACAAAAGTTTCCTAAATGATCTAATGATAAAATTCTGTCATTTCATGTTTTCATTTAATGCCAATGTTATCATGATCTAGTTTATGTAATAAAGATGCCTACTGGTCCATTTTAAAATATATAATATACTGTTATGTCAACATTTTTCATTGAGCACTTACTTAAATTACGTTTGATTTTTTTTTTTTTTCAAAGACCAAGCGTTTTCTACATGAATCAACGAAAAGTCCCTTATTTGCATAATCAACGAAATGTAATGTCAAATTTTTTTTAATTTGTTTATTTGTAACATACAGAAGTCACTTAATTAAAATAGAATACATTTTATTGGCGTTGCGCTAGAACGATGAGCCTATTTATATCATGGTAGGAAAAGAACCTTATTATTTGTTTAATTGTGAAACACACACACACATTTTTGACGTATGAATTGTAATCCAATAAAAGTCACGACATTCAATACTTACCTGTGCAATCGATATCGATCTTATCCCCAAATCCATTTTTAGGCATAAAATATATATACTATATATAAATATACTGAAATTTCCATCCACTTTTTGGCATTTAAAGTAAATATGCATGTCACTTATCAGACCGCAGATATCTATTATGAGTGAAACTCTATAGCGTCTGTCTGTTAAGCATCTTCAAACGTCTGCAAGATGTTAACCGTCTCAGCGAGAACTCCTTCAAATCCCGATCACCTGATATTTTCGTCACGATAAAAAAGAAACAACAATTTACTTCAGGTTTTACACAAAGATATTTTTAAAGCACGATGGCCTAACGAAATCTAACACCTTTATAAGTGATCTGACATCCTTTATTTTTTTAATAAGAGTGGATCATTTATTAGAATAGCAGAATTTAGACTTGTAGCAAGCAAGGTATTGGACAGTGCATTGCAGAACCTCGCCCATTTCTAAATATATTGTTTCGCTAGAAAAAGCTCGAGGTGTTCTGGACGGCCATTTGCGCCGAGAACTCAGTCCGATCATAAAATAATAAATATTCGTTTCAGATAAGTATCCAGGTAAATAAACGGACAAAATGCACCTTCTTCAACACAGCTGACGCTATCGGCATCCCATTGCCCGTTGGGTTGGCACGTCCAAACCGGTTTACCTATCAGCCGTCCGCGGTCACATTCGAAAGTGGCGTTACTTCCAACTGTTAGCTGCTGGTAGTATACTTTGCCTTGCAAAGGGTTGGACAGACTCGGGCACTTAATCTCTGCAAGTAGAACCATTCGTGATTGGATGAGAACGTGGAGCCAAACGAAACCAGCTTAATATACTCTATTTGGTATTAAATTGTGATCATTTTCCATCAAGTGATCAAGGAAATTTTATAATAGACTTTATAGACTTTTAACAAAAGAACCAATAACTCAAAGTCAAATGATACTTAAGCTGTTAAACAAAAAATAGATTGGTCAAAAAAAGTTCAAAGTTAATCTTATACAGCTCACGCCGAAAAATGATTGCAGAGTTCAAGCAAGGGAAATTATTGAAGAAAAACGGGGAGAATAACTAAGAGCAGGTATCATCTTGCTTCAGGACAATGCACCTGCCCACACCTTTGAAGTTACAGTAGCTGCAGCAAGTGAGGGTGGCTTCAATATCCTGTCTAAAGTCAAGTGACAATGGCGTCATTAGATTTGTTGAGGCATTTTAGACTACCAAAATGAAAAAATCCAATTGGAGATCGTTGGGGAAAATGCATTGAATTAAATGGTGATAATGTTGAAAAATAAGATATTTGACTTTCCCACCGGTTTTGCTTATATCTTTATCCTGAATTAGAATTTATACGATTGCATTGCTTTTAAAAGAATATTACTTAGTCTTTTTATGTTGCGTTGTAAACAACGCAATATACTGGTATCGATAGCGATACTGATGATACAATGTACCGGGTATCCAAATTCAATGCCCTTTAACGGGCTAGATATACGTGCATCTGTTTGCGTTGGCGGGAAAAATTATCAATGAAAATATTATAGATGAAATACTCGTATTAATGGAAGTGCAGCAGTTCACGCACCTCTGGCATGTAGTATCCTTGGTTAATATAAACGAAAATAGAATTATGTCGTTCAGCCTTCACAGCTAAAAGCTCCATTTGAAGAGGAAGTTCAATAAAACGGTTCCAAATTACAAGCTAAACTGTCTAAATTACTGTTCCAGTTTATGTTCAACGCAACTTTTGGACTCAAAGCCTTTTGACCGATATAAGTGTAGAGACATTGTTACAATACCATACATTCTATTATTACTTTGAAATACATTCCACAAGAAGAAGAAACGATCTATTAATAGACTTCAAACTTGAATTCCATAAACTGGGTAAAAGTCCTGAATGAGTTAACCGTTATACGTAATAAAAAAAGGTACTTGTTTCCACTAACCCGACTGACCCTATGTATTTTTTGTACCGACAATTTTTGTCATAGTATCAACAAGATTAAACTACCCAAACCTTCGAAACCAAATTCCTCAGCTTTTAGGTCGCAAAATCCATTTTGCTCAAAACATAATCGACTTGTTATTCTGTAATGTGTCCGAGCGGTCTAAACAACTATATAGATATGGAACTAAAGGTAGTGACACCCTTTTGCATTAATTTTCAAATTCTGGTTTCTTTGTTGTTTTTCCAGTCTGTGCATTTTAAGAAATCAGTTTGTGCAATATAAAGAATTTCTAACCACAGGTTCTAAAATGTTTATGATTTTTAGTTCATCTAACCCTGGATTGAAATGCTTTCGTAAATTGTGTGCTATAAAATCATCAAATTTCCCAATTTTTTCTCATGAATTGTTTTTTCATATACCTAAGGCATATATCATATAGAAAACATATTAAAAACATAATAGTGAACTTCACAAAATGTATATTTATACATTTATATAGAAAACCTTCAAATTATAGTATAGTATATTTTTTCTCCAATTATAAAATAGCAACACTACATTTCCTGGTAAAGTACATAATTTTGTACAAATTTCTCAAGACAAGCTGTTCAAAAAGATTCATAAACTATATCAAACATAAAAATGCAAAAATTATATAGGTTAACCATAAAAATATTAAATTATAACAGTATGTATTACCTAACCCCTATTTTTCAAGCTCGGAAAAAAAACACACAAGGAATATCAGGTATTGACTGCGTACTAAGTTCTTTTTAGGTAGAATGTGAGCACATACTTGAAATAATAATCATGATTATAATATTTAGTGTCTTTATTTCCATTCAATGATTTATGTAATGTAACCAAGTAAAATCCTACTACCCGAGCTGGTATCGAACTCGGGACCCTCGGTATGCAAATCGGACACTCTACCACGTCGACACAAAAGCTAGCTCTATGGCAAGATAGTATAAGTGCCATTTTATACCTCTACTACATACACTCCCTCCTTTCAAGAATCTGTCCTCAGATTCCTGGAGTATGAACGTCTATGGGACTTTCTAAGGGTGCAATCCCTTCTACAACTGTGAGTTATTTACGTTGGGCGCCAAATGTAACCGGGTGAACTTCGGCAATATACAGACTTGTTGCCTAGCGTCACTGGACCCAGCTACGGGTAACAGCTAAGGGGGCGAATAGAAAAAAAGACCAGTCGGTTTAGGTGCTCATCTTTATATTGCAGTCAACACAAGCCCTGTAAACAAATGGGGAATGAGTTAACAACCATATATATTTCATAGCTGAATTATTAAAACATCTAAAACAGTATATAATTTATTTAGTGTAAACGTTGTGATCAGCGGCCAGGCTCACCGTTTTAGAAACAATATATAATTCACACATATTAAACAAATACGAACAATTACAATTCACACCAGTACATAAGCAATACAAGTTACAATACAATTTATAATACAATTTACAATCAACCCACAGCAGTACATACCGATTGTGGACCGGACCTTTGAACCGACTCTGACACACACGCTGCCTCAGTGACTGGTGGTTATTCTGGTTAACCGCAAGGTTAGGCAAATAAGATAGCATAGATAGTGATTCAATAAATTACTATCCCATTTACCAAAAGACAAAGAGACAAGGAACCATCTAAAATTCTGCATGTACAATCCGGTGTACAAGTTGATTCAAATAAGCTCTTAAATAATAATTTACAAATTAAGCATAACTTATTTGTGTCCTCCTCAAACATATATAAAGTATAATGACAAACAACTAACCTCTCAGAAGACCACTAGAATCAGTATTAAAATAGACAGGAAAATGTTCACTGCATGTCTGCCTCAAACAACCTGATGACTAGATATGACCAGAGAGAAGAAAAAAGTGAGAGTCACATGACCAATTATCCAGGTAAAGGCGGGAACATGTCAACCCTACTGACCAGTGTTCAAAGAAAGGGAGATAATCCAATCAGCACAACAATTCCATTACACAATAGGTATGACAACACCAAAAGATAAGATATCAGATATTAAAAGACAGCAATATTGAAATAATGAAAACATGACCCGGTTACATAAAATCATTGTAAAGTGAAATAATCAGCAGATAATGGCATTATTTCGAAGAAAAACACACACATTTTATAGGTGAAGTTTTCTCAGAGACAAATTTCACCACTTTGTATTGAACATAAACATATGCACAACTACAGATTTATTTTAATAAAGCATTTAATTTCAAAGTTTTTATTTATTACATGGATTTTAGAATTAAAGGCCTAAGCATTCAATAAAAATTATCGGAAGAGTTTTATACAAAAGCTATGTGACCAAGTACGTTCAAACTAAGTACGACAGAATCACTGTTACGATTTTCCGCTTTACATGAATTTCAAATAAACGAAATTGTGTTTCTGTAGTTATGGTTGTTTAAGATACACTTTGCTTTTTAAAAATTGCCTTTTTTTATGGAAAACCTTTCGAAATACCATCAATTATTACAGTTATGCTTTTTGACAGATAAATGGGGAATTCCAAAAATGACGTCATCAGAAGTAATTTGGGAAGGTGTTTTTCTTCTCTTTTTCAAAAAAAAGGAACGATATTTTTACATTTGAATAGATGAATACCATTCAAAGCTATTACATTGATATAAGATACCATGAACTGAACTTCTAAATGAAAAGGAATCACATTCCAAATCATGGCGTGTTATGACGAAGAATATCGGAAGTTGGGGGGCGATCTTTGCCGACATTTGCCGAATCCATAAGGGTTCCTCTACCTTAATTTTCCTTGTCACTCTCCTGGTCGTATGATTAAATAAATTAAAGATAAGCTATGGAATATATACAAGGCCGATTTCAAAAATGATGTTACAACAAATTTTGTCTCAAATAATTAATATTCAATTATTTAAGAATCAGAGATAGAAAACATTCCTAATTATATTGAAATTATAGCGGGCCTTAAATGAAATTCGTCACGTCAGTCCTAACTTACAGCATGTCCTACAGTTCCAACTCTGAGCTTCAACTGAAATAAAAATATGTATAACCCTAACCCCTACCAAGTTATCCCTCAGCGCAATGCTTTCTGCGTGCGGTGGTGACCTTACCTGATAATACCAAGCTTAACGTATTACTCCTTACTGCTACCCGGCCAACAGGTTCGCCACCTCAAATCTTGCAAACTCACCAGACGGCGAAATGCAGTCTGCGTAAGAATTGCCAGGAGATGTTTTGAATGTGCTGACTTACAACATGTACTAGAGGAGAATACCAATTTTAATCAGCTTTGGTCATGACCTGAATAAAACATTTATTTTAAAAACTGTCCTTTCACCTGGCGATTCCACGCAGACCAACTGAATGACAACCCACCTCCTTCTTCCCAATGAGATGAGACGCACAAAAGTATATACGTTGAAGATTTATATATTTCCTCTGGGTTAAAAATAATTAAATGGATGTAATTCAAGAAAATATAAATATTTAATAATCTCCACCTTATAGACTAACGAAAATAACAAAACTGAATCATATATCATATGAAAAAATATAAACAACCACTCGAGCACCAACCAAGCCAAAAGACAAAAGACCAAAATCGTTTCAATTCCTTGACACACTCAATGACCAGTTCGTTCAGATACATATATATCTCCGTGTAGTTCAAAATGGTGCCGTTGATAAGATACTCGGCAACTTGAGATGCGTTGCATATTATTGCTAGAATAGAAATGGCTGACGTCAACAAAAATATTTTCAGCACTTGAAACAGGTCCTGAGTCAATCGAAGCTACTAGGTCATCAACCATACGCTTCTGTAAAGTTACAATTGGTCTTTCATATAATTGTCTGGCTATTTATTATATATTTTGGCGGCTAAATTAATTTATATATGCAAATATTAAAATACTAGTAAAGGACACATTATTTAGCACACTTTCTTCTGAATATCTTGGCGATATTAGGTACGTTCTAGTAACAAAACAGAATAGTCTATAAAAGAATGTTTTGAAAGATATCAAAGAGTCACTTGGGTTAAGTAAAAACTGTAGAAATAATGAACTATTAAAAAGTTAAGGAAATGAGTCGTACAGATAAATCTGTAAAGAAAACGATAATAGATTAAAGATGAGTCCGATTTTGAAGACAGTTTTTTTGCCGTACACTATATACTGACATACACTATATACTGACATATGAAATTCCTAATTAAGATACTCGTATACATTTAGTATACTAATACTCTTTAACCAAGAAAAAAGATTGCATGGAGTCGAAAACAATACAAGCATTTCAATCTTTATTTCGTTTCCTTCAAAAAGAAGAAGAAAAACAAGAAAAGAATATTAGCAATTAATGCAAGACGAAAATGTTGATAATGATGATGATGATGATGTTTGTGGTTGTTGCGGTAACGGCAATAATACTTACGGTCACAGATTAACTTGCTGCTTTTGCAAATCTCCTACCCAGTCACCATCCTTATTGCAGGTTAAGTTACCGTCAAAGTCTTTATCATCGTATGCTAGATAATCGTCAGGATACAAACTGTCAATGTTGACCGTCAGCAAGTACCTGAGAACATACATACATACCAACATATTGTATTACTCAATTGTCAAATAAAATGCTTGTATTTCGTTCAAAAGTTGAAATATATATTGCTTAAAATGAACCGCGATGTCTTGATATGGAGAAAATATGAGTGCCTATGTAACAAAAGCGGATTATGGACGGGGCTAGTACGGGGGAGACTGCTTTGTCGGCATGTTTTGCTAGCTCAGAATATAAATGTACCCATCTAGTCTGTCTCTGAACCATTCTTAAAACATCAAGTAATGTTTTAAATCAAACGGGTGTTTAAAATCAAACGGGGGGGGGGGGGGGGGGGGGGTCATAATGCAAAGGTCAATGACAGAGCTGTATGGCCTATGGAATTTATCACAAGCGGCGCGAGGCGGAGTGCTGAAAAATCCATAAAATTTTAAATATAAATATAAACGATAACATATTTACAATTTGTCACCTGCGTTTTAAAAACTGTTCAGAGGTTCAGAGTCAGCTGGGTACGTTTTAGCAAAACATAGCATAAAGTAATGCCCCCCTCAACTAGCTCCACCTATAGTCTTCTTAGGTCACTTAGACTTCATACACACTCATATTTTCTCAATATCAATCTTAAGGTTCATATAATGCAATATGTTTTTAAAACTTTAACGAAATACAAGCATTCTATTGGACGATTAAATAGAGAAAAAAACTGTAATTTAAATTACAGAATATTTCCCTTAAGATTTGCAGATAACGTTCTCGAAGACTTGTCCACTCTGCCTTTTGTGTGTCAAATGAAATTCGGGGAATGGGCATGTTGCACAATAACGAATATTCGTATATGGTTTGTAAAATGAAAAATAAATGTTGTCAGGAACTCTGTCTCTTTTTGAAATATGTTAATTCAAAAATATAAAAAGGTGTATCGACATTAATTTTATTTGCTACGACTTATCGTAGTGAGCTTTTTCAGATTAGCGCTGTTATAGATTCAGGCTTTGTCACGTAATCTGTAATTTTACTCCATGTTATGTCGTTTTCTTTCATTACCATATATTTTATTACTTTTCTTTCTTTAAATTTGTTTGTTTTCCATCTTTATTAGAGTCGATTGTTACATGTATATGCCTTGAATGAACTTGAACTCGAGAAAAAAAATACCGGACTCCGCTCCTTACCCGGATTTACACTGGTATTCCACGATATCGCAAGTGTAGTATTGACTTGGTATATTTTTGACGTCCAGTTGGAACCTTTTCCTGCGGGTATGGATCATGTTCAGTGCCACCTGGGGCGGTTTAGGGCATCTTTCGACATCTAAAACCAAATACATGTATCATGTGTTGTTAATTAAAAACATTCTTGATCGAAGTCCATAATTTCACAATAATATTGCTGCAGAATTATGCAGATCAGATATATGCGTCCCGAGTGCGATTCTCAGGGGTTCGGTTGTCGCTCGTCCAGACACAAGTGTTCTCTATGAATAGTTGGGAGTTTAATTGTATAGTTTGTATAATTATGTAATTTTTTGTTTAAGTTGAGGCTAGCCTCGAAACAAAACTAAATGCAATCAGATCAAATACATCAATAGAAATGGAAAATTACTAGAGACCAAAAACATCTAAGTGGAGTAGGTCAATCAGGCCAATCAGAACGCTAGATAGCAAAAGCCATTGGACACTCTCGTCCATGAGTTTTCCGGAGATGGTCGAGTCGTTACGCAATTACTATTATCGTATGGAATAGGCAGTAATCAATCGAGAGAAGAGACTTTTCATTTTCACGTGTACAATAAAATTGAGACAAATAACGTCTACTTACTTGCACACGTTATATTGTCCGACGTTATTTTGTTATAGAGAACCATACCACGCCGGATTCCCTTCCATTTATACTCGCCGGATACCAATGCACATTGGAATTTCACTCCTTTTGGAATATTCATTGTAAGGCCGTCCGCGCAACCGTACAGTCGAAACCTCCCAACATTTCTGTGCCAGGCCCCGGGTACCGCGCCATCCCCACATTTTTTCACTGGAAGATATGAGGACGTGAAGATAATATCATGGAATTTAAAGGTGATCCCTCCATTCATAAATTATAACCATGGTCCTTTAAATCTTGAAAAGACAGTGCAGATGCATGCATCAATTGACTTAGGGTATAGGTTATTTTGCTCTAAATTTATAAAGGCTTTTATTTACTATAAATTTCCCACAATCACTGGATAGATCATAATCAAAGATTAATGATAGATGGATTACCTTAAGACTTAACAAATGGAAAAGTAAAACCATGTGTAAAATGCAGGATTGTCTGGTTTCAGGGTAAATTCTCTTTCAATTAAATCAAAACCCGGACAATCCGGTGTGTATTGCAATGGAATAGTTCGAATGACGCTTGGCAGGGCAAATGTGGCCGCAAGCCTATTAATTTACTTGGAAATTTTTATTCTCTCATCATTGTTCTCGTAACATTTCGGACAAGTTTCATGTGGCAGATAGCTGATATTTTTATGTTTGTGTACACGTCATATGCGGGTTTCCCAAAATTTTAATGGATTGTGGGAACGAAATTCGATATGATTCGCCCCAGTCTACTTCGACACGCGGTGATCAGCAATTTGCTGCTTGTTCTTTTATTATGCTTTGATTTAACAAAATTCATATACCCGGAAACCATTTGTTATTATTATTCCAATTACACATGTATTATATTAGAGTTCGGTTTGTAATTAAGCAGATGTAGCAATCAATATATAACTCTTAGAAAAAAATCTGTATACAATTTTTTTATCTTTTGATGCAATCTGTATATATATATATATATATATATTTATTTTTATTTATATAGTGTCTCCCGTCATGACTATTTTAAATAATGCTCTTCAAAACGAGGCACTGCAAAGGGAAGTAACCTTGTACTTTTTCGAAATTGCAACATGTTACAGCACTGACCTACATTTTGGTGACAGCATTCATCATAAAAAATAAACATAAGATCAGTGGAAATACACCATTTATAAGCTGTATTTCAGGAGAACTTTGACTAAAGTTTAAAGTCGTCAAAAATTTTACGTAGAAAGTATATCACACATATTAATCCGTGACATTGCATCAGGATAACATAACAAACAAGAGCTCCGCTGAGGCGGGGCAATATACGTCCGAAGAAAGGTATTGAAAATGAACTACCTTTGACGAATGGATAAGCACTTTATCAACAGCAACATTTTCATATTGAGATGCGGACAGACAGAAAAGAGGGCAAACTTACAGTTTCCTTGTGTAAACATGGTAGGGGACTAATGAACAGACACGAAATATTTTCGTATTATATCAGTATGACATGTTGCTTCATACTGTGAACTTGATTCATTACAGCTGAAACTTGCATTTGATCTGTACATCCCCTCTGTATGGTTTCTACAAGAAATTGATAACTACCTTTAAGTGTGACCTTGACCTTGAACCAAGACATCCAAAACCTACACTCTGCACATCCTCTTCGTATGGTTGACATTTCTGTTAAATAATTATAATTTCCTTCCAACCGTTCTAAAGATACAGAGCAGACATAAATTATTCTAACATTATAACAGTATGACATGTGACCTTCAAGTGTGACCTTGATCTTGAACCAAGATATCAAAACCTACGCTCCACATATTCCCTCAGTATGGTTGAAATGTCTGTCAAATAATTTCAATGTCCTTCCAGTGGTTTTTAAGATACAGAACGGTCACAAACTAACATTATAATAGTACGACATGTGACCTTCACGTGTGACCTTGGCCTTGAACCAAAACATCCAAAATCTAAGCTCTTCACATCCTCTTTTTATGCTTAGCATTTTTGCCAAATGATTTCAATTTCCTTCCAGCAGTTCTTAAGATATAGAGCAGTCACAAAATATTCTAGTATTGCATTTGACCTTCAAGTGTGACCTTGACCTTGAACTAAGACACCCGAAAGCTCCGCTCTGCGCATCGTCTCAGTATGTTTGATATTTCTGTCCAGTAATTTCAATTTCCTTCCATGGGTTCTTAAGATACAAAGCGGACACGAAATATTCTAACATTATAATAGTATTACATTTGACCTTCAAGTGTGACCTTGACCTTCAGCCAAGACATCCGAAACTTCGCTCTGCACATCCTCTCATTATGGTTGATATTTCTGTCCAGTAATTTCAATTTCCTTCCAGTTTTTCTTAAGATACAGAACGGACACGAAATTGCTAACGGACGGACGGACGACCAGTGGAATAACATAATACCGCCCTTCGGTATTTTAAAAATCACTTTGGAGACATTGGTTTTATGCGTTTTTTGGCACTTTGGTCAGTTGTCTAGACAACTTTTTCTCTTATCTGGCATAATTTCCTTCTTGAGCTGGACAGAACTATAAACAATTTGACCTGTGAGTGAAAGAAATATCTCCATATCGCTTTCAGTTTTGAAAAATATGACCGGGACACGATTTTGTTGCAAAAATATATTTTGAATCGTATATATTCCAGGTGTCAAGATAATAAGACTTGGTGTGGTATCACGCCACATTTCTATAGCGTGTTGTAGCATTATATCTGTCTCGGGTAGATATAGGCTCCAAATAACTGAAATACTGTCGGAAGGACGTTAAACCAAATAAACAATCAAACAAAAATCACACACACCCATGTCGAGATTACAGGAGTCTGGGACAAAAATAACTTAAGTCTGTTTCGTAACCTAGGCAAAAACCTTGTAAGAAGAGGAATTGTATTGAATTTTCGATTTCATCCTAAAATACAAGCATTTTCTCAATCAAAGCGCTGAAGGCACTGAAGTTGTGTGTGTCTCAAGTGAAAGATGGTTTGACGAGCTGCAGATATACTTAGTTTTTGCCAAATTTCAAAGTTATATCAAATGATAAACGAGTGTTTATTGTAGGCTAAAAAATAGAGAGAGTAAGAGTAAGAGTGGCGACCGAAGTGCTAATTGTTTACAGTTTGTTGAAACAAATGGTGCGTTCATTTTTAATTTCTTGTAATGACCATGTAAACGCAACGTTAAAGCGAGTTATTGACATTGCGCGAAATTCTGATTAAATTTACTTTGATAAACAAATGATTGCGCCAATATTGTTCTCTTAGCACTATAAGCGCTTTGATTTGTACTACCAAGCGATGGCACAGGTTCTATTTATAGATGCAAATCAGTGGCTCCTTACTGTGTCCTTAGTAACTTCGGATTGCAGATACAGGTACATCTATTCTATAGAGCAACAAATAACCCCTGGAGGTATCTCTGATGTATCTGAGATAGCTTGATGTGATTATTGGTAAGTTACACGGATTTGTATCGGAATTCAAGCTTTGTATATGGACCATTGTGACACCACTAAATAACCAAAACCTGCACATCCACCATCCAAATTCAGGCACGAGCCACCTTTGTATCGAAAGAAACTACTCCTCCGCATGGTGAAGTGAACGTTACCCAACATCATAGGGAAACAGTTCTGTTGTGCTTTTATGTTACATACAATTATTGTGTCCTGTAATTTTTTTTAATCAAACTTGAGTTTTCAACACTTTGGCTGAATCTTAGCATACCTGTGTTGTAGACTTCTGTTTAATCGTTCGATCATTCATACAAAATTAAGAGGTTATTCGGTTTTAAATGTAGAAATCGGATCCTCAGAATGTAGGTACTATAGTTGTGAGTGACTACGTCACACACCACTAAAACGAATCAAAACTCATCATCCAACACTGAAATTATTTACTGCGTGCAACGTCGGAAACTCACGACTGCTGATTACATCTGTCAGCCCTGGGATACTTGGCTAGCACTTTACTCAGTAGAGGTACGTCAACCAGTCAAAAAGCTGCCTGCATAAATGAATACTCTTCTGCTAGAGATCTAACCTCTATAAGTCGGTAATGGTTTGTCTAAGTGTCGTAAGTACGAGTTTCTGTTGGTCCAGAAATCTCCACTACCTAGTGGGGCTGCGAAAAGTGGCGCGGCTTTTCAATTCTCCGGCTCGGTAACAACAAATTCTAACTAATAATCCTACTATGGAGTAACGGAATGAAAGTCCGTGGGTTTCAGACGCTGCACTGCGTTATAACATTCGCATCTTGGTCTTCATTCAATTATCTTACACATCATGCGAAATTTATATATCGATTTATTGTATGACTCAAGCCAATGTGGATACGGAGTTGCCAAGAAACCAAGAAATCCAACAGTGAGCGGAACACCGCGCAGTTATTAAGGTGGATTTAATTAAGAGGACGAGTCGACGACAAGTGCTTAGTCTAAAGGTACAGATAATTTTGATAGTCAAACATTACTGAAAGAGATTAAATGCAATAATACTGGCGTTGTCACCATTGCAGAAAGTACAGATCATCCGATATGACTGGCTAAAGAATACAAATATCTGATGATTTTATAGGTACTAAATTGAGAATTAACAGTTTCTTTTAACAATGTAATGCCTAACAAAAGCAAATGTTTTTTTTTCCTTCTAGAAAAAAATGCACGGATAGCAAGGAAAAGAGATATTTGGTAAGTTGTCACAACTTTTTTTTTTTGACTGAAAACTTGTGCTTAGAATAATATTTGGTGAGCGTCACGTACATTTTACGTAGTTGGAATCATCTGTAATATAAAGATCAAGGAATTCATAACGTGAGTGCATCAAAGGACCAACCATTTGCTCTGCCTAACAACACTGCTCTGAAGTCATATATAGTATATTTAATTAAAATGCTCAATGTCAAATCAACAAATTTATGCCCAATTATTTTTAGAGGCCGGGACACGGATGGATCAATTCAAAACACTTTAGAACATTACATGGGGAATTGGTCTACATTTTTAAACTTTAAGGTAATCCATCCATTATTAAATTGTAATCATGATCCAAGTGATCGTGGGGATTTTACAGTAAATACAAGCCTTTATGGACTTTGAGCTAAAGAGCCTTTAACTCCGAGTCGGTGGATGCTTGCATCCGCACTGAAGTCTTTTTAAGCATTTAAAGAACCATGTTTATGATTTAATAATGGATGGATTTCCTTCAACCGCTTTATGTACATTTATACTGCTAGTTATCTTGCCATGTCAACAAGTAAGATAATAATAGGGTCGCAATGGATTGAAAGAGTTGCTTTATGGATTGCAACAGGCAGGTTTTGCATTAAATTAAATATATCAAGACGTTCGCGGGGGTTTGTAATTTTTTAAAGTGTTGGCGTTCCAAGAAATCCAAAATGGCTGTCAAAATGACCACTAAATGATAAAGTTAATATTTGCTACATTACAAGAAAAGACTCAACTGAACTCGAAAGAGAAGCTGACATCGCACTTAACGGTTTCCTGTGTTGGCCACTTTAAAGAGCTCGTTCATAGATGGTCATTGACTAAGAATTTTACTTTTTACAATCTGTATGTATTGAGTCTATCATTGTCTACAGACGCATGGACACCCAATGCAACATACCGTGATTAAAAAATGGATGGTTCTCCATATCAGACACTAGCGTTACGAACGGTATTGAACCTATGTTAAAAATTATAAAACCTATATCCAAAAAAAATATATATATATTTTCGTCTGCCGTCATATCACATTCACTCTTCGCGCATGCGATCACTTCTCAGGCTTTTCATGATTGAAGGCTCTACTTGTGTTACGCAAGCACTTCCTTCGGGGATTTAACCGATTTCTCCGAGGTAGGCGTTTACGAACAAATTAAGCGTTTTCTAGTGAAATGTGACCTTCATTTACCGATTTCAAACAAAGACTTCACCAACATGAATGAGGAAGAGTAGAAAAAACAACAACTGTTTTTATTTCTACTGATCATATGAGAACGAGCTGCGCATGTCCATATTTCCATTTTTGTACTGTTTAAATTACGACTTTGTTAAATAATTAATATAAATATATATGCCTAATTACCTATATTATTATATGTTCTAATGCATGCTTAAGATGGCCTCGTCTCCTTTGTTCCTATGACGAGATTACAAACAGATATTAACTTTACTGTAATCCGAGATAAACTGAAGAAACTATTTCAGACACGCTGTTAACCGGGATCTTTTCTAATTTATACTTTCCTGTAGTGCATATATTTCATTTGTACAGAATGTTTTGCCATTAATAAAAGAAAATTGAGAGTATTCCTATGTTAAGCTGTCTTTAAGGTAAAATCCCTGTAATGGTTCCGTTACATTTCGGACCTCATGGCCTTTCACGGAGATAACCAGGGTTTCCTAATGTTTAGGATATTTGGTTATCTTGGTACAGGTTAAGTGGTCCAAGACGTAGCGGAACCATTACAGGTACTTTACCTTAACCCTTTCCCTCATATAGACTCATTTTGATGCATTCAGTAGGTACCATATAAAGCCTGTTCTGCAGAAAACCACAGTTAAACCTTACCAAATTTAATTATAAAGTCCTCATTTCCAGACCACCGAGGAGCAGCGAATAACATAAAACCTGATCAGCCTGCGAGTCACTCGCAGGCTGATCTGGTTTTATGTTGTTCGCATAGGTCTTTTCATGGTTTCTTCTATGAGGGAAAGGTTTAATATATTTCAACATATTCGAACATAAAAGCTGCATATTTCTCCGATAGTGTCATATTGTCAGCATGTACAGCATAACCACTGAATGACAAAATCGATAGCAAGATGTTTCCGGTATGATATTGTTTTTGACAGTTGTTTTTCCTAATGTTTGTTTGTTTGTTTGTTTATTGTGTTTAACGTCCCACCGACTGTATTTCAGTCATTTGGAGATGAAGTCTACTTGAGACAGATATAATGCTGCCACACTGCAGTATCACGCCGTAGACAATACTAGACATGTGGCATGATTCCACACCCAGTCACATTATCCTGACACCAGGCCAACCAGTCCTGCAACTACCCTTAAATGCTGAGCGCCAAGCAAGGGATCACACATGTTCCAAATGACGTCCGTTCTGGGTAATGACGACGTCAAGTCTATAATTAAAATTTTGAATCACTGCGATTTGTTAATGGTACTGATTTCTCGCTTTATCGCTTCATCGGTTGTTTTTGGTGTAGGTCTGTAAACTCTGCCTTTTGTGTGTCGGCCATTCATAATCAGTTTTAAACAAAATAAAATTCTGGCCAAATGTTTTCTTTAACCATGTGATTACATAATTGGCTTTATGTGGGGTTGCCTCATCTTTCTGAAACCATACAGAGTCTATATTCATACGTTTCCTTTTGTATTGCTGGTACAAACTTTCTTTTCACTGTTCACTGTTTCAACAGCTCATTCATTATCTTCGAATTATTCCATTTACACATATCGCCCAAACCATTACTTTCTCAGCATGTAATGGATTCTCAATGTAAAAATCAGGTTTCTCAGATCCCTAATATCTACAATTTTTCTTGTTATCTTGAGCATTCATGTGGAAGTGTGTCTCGTTTGAGAACCAGATGTTATCAACTATATGTATATGTTCAATCATCCAATTAGCAAATGATATTCTACTTGCAATGTCCGTTTAAAATGCTGCATGATAGAAATAGTATAAGTCTTCAGTTTTAAATCATTTTTCAACATTCTGTAGACACTTGTAGAACTCATAGAGTTGGTGATGTCACCCAAGGGTTTACGAATAGACTTTTGCGGAGGTTCCTCATTGACTGTCTTCACCAGCTCAATATGTTCACTTCTCATGATTTTGGACCTGTGTCTTCAATCTCCATATAATTCTTTGAATTAGCTTTTCGTTCATCTTCCTCAGCTTCTTCTTCATAGTTTTGATGACAAATGTAGGCAAATTACTTTGATAGTAATGTCTAACAACTTCAGATCTTTGATGCTTTGACGGCACCATCTTGCAAATTGTCAACAAGAAATGACGTCATTTATTAGGTCATGACGTCAACATTATCGTGTACTTGTATGCATGTTAGAATATCTATCTGCTTTATTTTGATGCATAAAACGTTATGATATGTTTGAAAATGGTAAAGTAATAGAGTTTCGTAATGGGGACAGATATTATGAAACACCCTTTTTATGACTAAAATTAATATGAATCGGTTACAAATCAGTTGATTCGTATAATGAAATTATACGTTTTCGTGTTGAAATATAAATTATAAATGAACTGTGCTACTTAGCGTTGGATTCTTACTTTTTTCTCCCCTTTTCATCTGATAATTCTTCCATTCTAGATTATCGTGTTCAATATTGTCTTTTCCGCTTATATAGTTATGGGTTCATTTCAATTTGTCTTATGGAGAGCAAGGACCTCATGTGACCGGTATGAAACCAAATCAACACGCAAGTAAGTCGCAGACAGATGATGTTTTATATTTGCCACTGTGTTGCTATTCTCTGTCGATGTGACCTGTTCATTCTCAAATATACTGGCGGGTTGTGAATGCTACAAAGCCCTTATAGTATACCCAGCAAACATTTGACGTCGTATAAACGTTGTACTGACATTGTGCCCTGACGTCGGATCAACGTTAGATTTTGGTTGATTTTGAAAGGTTTTTAGACGTTAGTTTCCCGACGTTGTTCAGACGTCTCTTTTTTGACCACTTTTCAACATGATTCCAACCATGTTTCAACTGTATTCCGACCAGATTCCAACCACTTTCAAACGGGTTACCAACCACTCTACTACTATCATCCAACCTCAATCCAACATTATGGCCATTATTCAATGAACAAAAACCAATGTTTTCTGAAAAATTTAGAATCACATTGGCAAAATAACAAAAACTCGATATTGCAACATATACACATTTTATTAGTTCTAGGTTTTTACGAAATTTTACATCAACATTTTACATTTTCACATTAAGTTTGAAAAAAACAACAACAAACAAACAATATGATGCAACAATCTACTTCAGAAAATGTCACTTAAGCATTCACATTAACCCTTTCCCTCATATAGACTCATTTTGACACCCTCAAAAAGTACCACATCAAGCCTGATCTGCAGAAAACCAGTTAAACCTTACCAAATTTATAAAATCCTCATTTCCAGACCACTGAGGAGCAGCAAACAGCATAAAACCTGATCAGCCTGCGAGTTACTCACCGGCTGATCTAGTTTTATGCTGTTTGCATAGGTCTTTTCTGTTGTGCTCTATTCTACTTTTTTTTATTAAGAAATGTAGAAGTTGTGCACGAAAGAAAATTTCCCTTTATATTACATCTGTTAAGTAGCAAAGGGACGTACATAACTCCATTAAAATTCGTAAAACCTGGTTAATGAAAATTAACATTTATAACATTCAAAATAATATTACCAATTAACAAATTGCACACAATAATTTGCCAGTTATTCAAGATACAAGTGTGTAGATGTTGGTACATGGGGTTGTATATAGTCATGCACAGTTTGTAAAAAAAAGTTGTGAACACACCAATAACACAATCCTAAATACCGGAAATGAATCTTAAAGTTCTCTATTAGTCGTTAATATAAATCTTTCTTTCATTATTCATTGTGAGAATTATGTCCTTCAGACTTATTTACTACAAAAATGCGCATATCTATATTTCCAATTTCAAAACTTTAATATATGAATAAATGTATAAACCTATAATCATGCAGTTACAAAATTGACCCAAAGTAATCAAATGTAATAAAGAATATATATACAGTGCAACCTCTCCAGAGCAAAATTTGTCGGAGTCACAGAAATATGTTGCTCTAGAAAGGTGTTCTGCAGGTTGATTGATGAGTGGTTGAATGTTTGAATGCTGTAAATACAACTTTTGAATAAAAAAAATCTTAATTTCTTTTCTCTTCAAATGCATGCTTAAAAAATTATTTTTCTTCAAACCTGCATTTACAATAGATCTTTCTAGAAATAGCAGAATAAAAAGTGAATCACATTTCAATATCAAAATCATAAGTAATTCATTCTTTTTTCTTTGTTGATTTATAGGAATTTGAGCGGTACATGTGTAATTATTTCACATTTTGTCAAAATCTTACGGCATCTAGTCCTTCTTTGATGAAACTGTCACTCCTCAAGGGTAACTGGTCGAGAGGTTTACTATATAAAGTATCCTTTAATGTACATGTTTTTTTCTCCCCCACCGCCCCGACGATCCGGTGCATATTTAAGGCAACTCTGAACTGCCTGAAGAACGGCAAACTCTGTTGACTCTCCTATTGTTGAACTTTTCATTGCACTAGCTGAAATACATGAATTAGGATTTTGGTATCTGGATTACAGATTTGGCAAAAGTTTTTTTTTGTGTTGATAATTTTTGTGTCTATTTAAGAGAAAAAAAAGAGCATTTTTGACTACATTTCTAGCATTTGAAAATAAAAAAATATCATTATAACCTACTTACCCATTCCTGGAAAATCAAGTGTCATAGCACTACTTAGGTAGCATAATACAGTAGTATTATCCTAACACAGGCAAACAAGCCCTGGAACTACCCTTATATACTGACAGCCAAACAAGGGAGCTGAACTAGTATTTTGTATATCCCAGCTGGGTATTGAACCTACAATCTCCTAATCTGAAGGCAGATGCTCCAACAACAAGACAATTTGGGACTGTAATTTAACAAACTGTATTCAGGAAGTAAGCATTTTAGTCTTTTAATGTTTGTTTTTTTTGGTCTTAACTTTTGTATTATTTTTTTTTATTATAACGATTAATAAAAACCTTCAGGATAGTTCTGTTTTCATTAAATCTTTGTGAATTTTAACTGAAACTAAATGAGCTCATGCCAATATTCTAAGTGTCACTTTCAATTTAAAAACCATACAGTTTGTTTCAATTGCTATAATTTGGATAATTTAATTAACTTTCAAATATTTTACAATTAACTGATAAAAATACATGCTTACCAACGACCAGGTTGCACAAGCGTGAGGAACGGAATCAAACTTTCTGCCTGTTTCCCTTCATATTGAATTGTGCCATTAATTCATTGGTCATAACTCTGCAATACAGAAAACATGTGTAAGTTTAAAATTGGCATGCTACTGTGTACAACAGTCAAACTAGATAGCGTATTTTATTTTCTACTTTTGGTAGCTGTAAACTTACAATGTCATTTATTCAAGAGTTACACAATTGATTCTATTTTGTTGCAAAATGTATTGAACATCTGAGAACATGAACCAAGATATTGTGCAAAAATTCTTTGTAATGAAGTGAAACCAGGCTTAAATTAAAATTTAGTTTGTTTGCCCTTTACCGACCAACCCTGTTTTTTCTTGCCGACCCCACCCCCCAATATATATATATATTTTATTATTATTTTCCTTTTCCCTTTTTCACTGTTGTATGAATGGTAATACTGATATGAAAATATATTTTCTTGAATAAAAATATTTTTCCTACCTACCGACCCATCTGTAATTTCTAGGGTCGGTAAAGTGCAAACAAAATTTTTTTTAACTATGGCCCCAGTTTATGCCAATTAAAAGGATATAACTCGGGAGTCTCTGAGGCAATATTGCTGGTTATTGAAAGGAACCAAGATATACATTTATGACATGGTATGGTTAAAATCTGTCAAACGTTTGTGTTAGAGAGCTGACAACATCGCTCCATGTTGCCCCCTGTCCACCTTCCACCCAGTGGCTGCAGGTGAATCCATAATACGTCCCATCTTAGACGGGCGTATAAATTAAGTTTTGAACCAACCTGTGACAAAGTCTTCAAGTCCCTTTTTTCTTCGTCTTTTTCTTTTTGTGACAGTGTCTTCGTCTGAACTTTCCACTGTTGTTGTCTGATCGTACAATTCACACTCTTCTCTACATCCTGTAGAAAAACTGCCAATTAATGTCCATACAGCAAAAAAATGTAACACTGTTTACATTAAAACATCTATATTGTATCGAGGAACATTGAAAATAAGTGTTTACTAGTGCATAATATAATAATTGCTTTAGAATGGCTAATGCAAAAGAAAATGATAGTCCTCCACGAAAGTACAATGTGTTATAAGTTTTCTTTTTTAACTGATGAAACATAAATCATGGATTGAAAAATAGTAATTTGAATGTGCTTTTAAATGAGAAAACATTTCTGGCCAAAAGCTGCTCAACGTGTCTGGAGAAAGACTAACACTAACCAGAGGTGAATTTAATTTTCCTCAACGGAAACTTCCTCCAGCTTGGTAGGGGAGCCAATTTCTTATCCATGACTTTCTTGGCATTAACCCCCGGAGGCCAGGACACATTCCCATCCTTAGCCCAGGATTCTGGTATGACACCCTCCTCCTGGCCACTCTCCAGCCAAACAGCTCTTATCCACATTCTGAAATAAAGTATGCTGAAATTCAAAAATGGCCGTATGGGTTGAACATCTTTTTTGGGGGGAAGCCACATGTCCTGACCAAGGGAATTTAAAAATACAATTTATTCTGATTGGAAAATCATGTGACGAATGTTACTCTTATTTTTAACTCGGTATGGGTTTTACCCCATTATTTACTTTAGCACAATGAACTCTGAAAAAGCAAGTTACCCTTTGTTTAAAATGTCAGTGTATATTCTAAATTTTGAACAAACTATGTTTAACACAAAAGTTATCAGCATAATTTTTCTTCTTTGACTTCATTTTTGCTTTAAAAAAGACTTAAAAATCAATAAATATTTAACAATTCCAAAGTTGTATTTTTAGAAATAACCTTTTTTGAACTAGAATTTTCGCAGGTGATGAATACCCCCACTACCTTTCTATTTGTCAGTAAACAACATGCATGTATTGATGTTATCTAGCAGCTGACATACCCAAAGTCTGTCAAATTATTTGAGAATTTCACCTTTTATGAAGTTACTGCCCGGACAAGCAAAAATGAATTCATTTTGACCTTTATCCTCAAAGCATGACAATGACCTTTAAGCAAGCAATCTTGTTTTTGCATGAGACGCACTCTTCTTGACATCTGTAACCTGTACATAGGTCTTCTTCCCCCTGTAATTAGCTGGATGTCGCTGGCCATGTCAGTATCAATCCACACTTTTAAACTACACTTAATTCCAGCATAGTCGCCAAAGTTGCTAAACAAAAATGTTGAAGAAATCTAATTCTGTGGGAGCAAAAAACATTGAACCAGAAAGCAAGTATCAGCATGCCCACTAGCATCTAAAATGTGGAGTACATGTACGCATTAGCTTCTCAAAATTTGGGTACAAAAGAAAATTTTCAGTTCAACTTCAAAGAGATGACCAAATACAAAATTTAGTTTTAATGGGTAACTGAAAACATTGTACAGAACTGTATTCAGTACAAATGGTCACTGATAGAACTGTTGTAGCACAATGACAATGTGATACTTGTTTATCTTGTTTGTTTACTATAAAAAATAAATTAATATGTTTGATTCTTAAAAAGAGTTGAAATTTTTAAATTGTAGCAACTTTTAGATAAAATAAACATGTCAATCCAATATCCAAAAAGTGGCATATATATCCAAATAACAGTGCACAATGGCCACAGCAACACTACAAAACTGCAGCAAGCTAAGTTTTCAGTTAGGAATTTAGTTGTGCACCCTTGCGCTTACCTTATTTTCGATTGAAATAGAGTAATATAATAATTATTTCATCTGCGAACACTGATTTTTTTTTCATTTTTGCAACAACAATTTTCTGACAACTTGGTTTGTTAGGGCTGTTTCCCTTGGATTCAATTGTGCAGTGAAAATTGTGCATGCAATTGCATAAAAAAATGCGCCTATTAATTTTTTTTGGATGTGATTCATACACTGCATTTCTTACATTTGCAGTGAAAATTGTGCGTGCATGTACCCATCTATATAAAAAATTTGCATGCGCTAATTTTTTTTGTGATTCACGCAATACACTGCGAAAATTGGCATGCTGAGTATCGATACCCCACCCACTCAATTTCAGAAACATCCCAGATAATCTGTTATCTTATATCTAATGCTGATCAGGGCCACCACTGTTTGCTCATACAATATTATAGCTCAGATTCTATACCGTCAATGTGGCAAAGAAATATTCACAAATATTTACTTTATAGATTAATCACATTTGGAGGGGGCATACTTAAGCATTTCATGAGATTTAATTTTAAAAATTTGGGACTGTTTTTGTTTCTTCTTATATTGTCGAGAACTGGATACTCCAGTATCCTCAAGGTTTTGAGTTCTTGCCATATTGGTATTCTCGAGCTATGTATACTAATGCAATATTTCACCTCGTGTGTGATATTTTTTAAGGGGAAACCATCAACAAATCACAAAATTGACTGATACTTTTTTGAGTTCATTGTCGAGAACTCAAGACACCATTTTGGATTTTTTTTACTAACATTGGATTTTGGCAGTTATTTTTTAAATTTGTTTTCAGTTACCACTGACAATTTATAATTATTGAAGGGAAGATATTGATGTATTTGATGATATATTTATTATATAAGTGATAGGTTGTTTTGTTCATTTTTCTTATGCTGGCGAAAACCGAATACTTAATTCAGGATGTATGGTTTTCTAAAATTATCTCCTGTTTTGCGGTTACATGCAGATACGGTACAAAAACCTTTTTTACTTTAAAAAGAATTACATTTTATTTAATCTGCATGTAGTTTAGAATATTAGTTGTATAAATTAATTATAACTGCAATAAATCAATGGTGGGTGGGGTTATCTTTAAAGTAGAAGCGATATTTTTGGTTTGTTGATATAATAAAGCAATCATGCAAAAACAGACTAACAATAAAAGAAAAAAACAATTTAAAAGAAAATATTTATGAAACTTACATACCCGTGAAAAGTATCCTATCTGCTAAATTCTTTGCCTACGTCTACGATCTTTGTTCGCGCCTTCACTGTTCCCGCTCGATCTTATACGTACAAAGCCAGTATATTTTTTTTCGAATCATTTAAAGTTTTATATATTTGCATATAATTACAATTCTACAGCACAATTTGCATTAACATTTGGTTAAATTTACGCCTTCGGGAA
Organism: Solen grandis; assembly: GCA_021229015.1. Lineage (NCBI taxonomy): Eukaryota > Metazoa > Mollusca > Bivalvia > Adapedonta > Solenidae > Solen > Solen grandis. The sequence continues at coordinate 34,989 of JAIFHC010000512.1, forward strand.
AATTAAATTAAAATTATCAAAAGGCCTCCAGAAAGTCAAATTCGAAAAGAATGCTAAAAAACAGCGCCCCTTCAAAATCCAAGGGACGTAACAAGGACAATTTAACATAACTTACAAACTCGGGTATTCAGCAGTAGAATCTTGTTCCTTTTTTTATATAAACGTGTTTTCTTCTACCAAAATATCTATATATTAAAAAAAAGTCAATATATAATTTTCACAAATTTGACGTTGTCTCAACGTCTTTTTCCGATGTCTCGTTGATGTCAGATAAATAACGACGAATGGACGTTGAAATATGGTTGGCGACGTCGCGACCATATTTCAACGGTGAATCAACGTTGTATAGATGTCATGTGTTTGCTGGGTACGAGTTACTTGCAATCTAATTAGGCTTTATTTTGGCAATATACGCCAATTCCTTGATAGCTCTAATGCAGCAAATGATTAAAATGGGATGTTGAGTAATATCATTTCAAGAAACGATACGGCTATATAGTAAATCATGGTTATGCTGATTGTTCAATCTGATTTGGCTTTAAATGGCTTAACATGACGAACATGTGCCTGTCCAAGCTGCAATGAAAAAAAAATGCTGAAAATGCTGGAATACTAAACTCCAGAGTGGCACCTGTTTGTAGCCCCGAGATGGTATTGTCATTTGTAGAATACATTATAATTTGTTGTTTTTATGTCTTATTCCATAGCTTGTCCATCCTGTTGACGGTCATCCTGATATACATGTGGTTTCTGAACGGGTATACTTCCTCGCTAGAAATATTGATACACAAGGTTTCGTCACCTGGCCTTAATTCTACACCAGATCAGCTGAATTGTTCGCTGGGAAAACCGAAACTTTCCGATCAAGATCTACCGGTAACAGCTTTAGCAAGCGTACCAGGATCGGGGAACACGTGGGCGAGACACCTGTTGCAGCAATCAACAGGTAAACATGTGAATCATTGCTGTAATAGGGGTCCAAAATATTTACCCAACCCGCCGACCTGGATGGATTTGTTTTTATAAAGGGTTATATTTGTGACAATATGCCAAAGTCCACCATCACTACTGATTTTGTGTGCTTTTATTAAAATTTGGATCAATCCTTTCCTTATCGTCGTTAAAGATTTCCAGAGAGTTTCTATCCTGATTTTCCTTACATCCTTGCAAAGACTTGCAGCCATCTGAGGTCTACAGCTAATCCACGAGAAGAGGAATAAGGAAAATTTCAAGTTTAGTTTTAATTACTGATAAATAATTGATAGTAATAATATGATAATTACTCGTACAATCAAACTATGCATTTTCCTCCCAATTCATATCAAAATAGGGTTAAATGAAGTGCATGTATACAAAAAAATATGCAATAAATGGGATTTTTGAGATTCTCATTTGTTTAAGTAGTATTTTAGAGGAAAGATTTAATATTCATGTGTTAAAGACATTATTAAAAGTATATTTCCCAAAATTGTCAAGGTCCAAAATGTCACATTTCAGCAATTCATTAAAAAAAAAACAGTTTCATTTTGAAAAAGCATCTAACAAATTTGATGAGATATATATTCCTTCACATTTTCAGCTACCATTTATATTAGTGGATTGGATCTTAAAAAATAAAGGATATCTCTTCGTTGAATATTTTCCTGAACAAATATAAATATTATTAATAACAGTTCATATCTGTGGGGGTATTTGTTGTATATATTTTGGTCCTAACACAATGGAGATCTTATGCTTGTTTTGTATTTTACATGCAAATTTAACAGTATTTACATCTGTAACATAGAATTCATTATAAGTTTCAAATTGTGATGAAAGATTTTGAAAATAAAATTTCAATATGATTTGAATGTCTTTTTTCCCCAACAAATCATAACAAAAAGTGATGTTCTACCATAAGCTAGATATCTAGTATTCTTAATTAACATTTCTTTTAGTTATAGTCTTAAGCCCTTAGCTAATGAATTTTTTTAGAAAAATCTGTCTGCTAGACAAAACCGATGAAACGCCTTTTATCCTTTACTTCGCCCATGTGACTATATCGTGTAGTTAAAAGCAATTATGAACTAACCTATACATACCCGTTTTCTTTTCTTGAATCGAGGCAAATTATTATGTTTGTGATAGATTAATATGACGTCATATACCACGTGGTTTGATCACACTGAATACAAAAAAATCAAAAGGTCACGGATCTATCATTACCGGAGTAGATGTAAAACCATCTGTTGATGTTTCTTGTTTTCTTTTCAGGTTTAGGAACCGGTTCTATTTACTGTTCAAAACGTCTTAGAGCTGAAGGCTTCTTCCCTTTTGAATGTGCCCCTAATGAGTACAAACGTGTCAGCGTTGTAAAAACGCACGCCCCTTTTCACTCTTCCGGGCAGAGATATGACAGAGCAGTGGTTTTGATAAGGAACCCATTTCAACAGCTGGTCTCATTCTTTAACTTTTCAGTGGCAACAAAAACAGAGGCTCACAAAGAATCACAATACACCGGCATTGGTAAACATCTGGAAGTGCAGTGTAGATGGAAGCAATAACTGCAGTGTAGATCCATTACTACGCACTCCAATATAACACGAATGTCAGTACAACGCGGGTCATATCGTGACGCAAATAATATCTTAAAAATAAAATGTGGTACCTTGATTTGGAAGTAGTGTTATAATGGAGCTACACTGTACTATTTTTTCATTTTTTCTACATAAATTTCAACATATCTATATATCATTTCGGATATTTTAAAATTTTATAACCAATCAGTCAACACGATACAATACGACAAAACAGAAATAGTGATGAAAAATCACGGGGAGAAATTAAACGACCTGTAGTCTGGCTGAATGCATCAACTTATGTTAATTGAAACGTTCCAACGACAGTATTTATGTCCATTTGAGACAGATATAGCGCTGCCGCACTGCAGTAAAAATAACGCCGTAGACATGTACGACGATACCACACCCAGTCACGTTTTCCAGTCATGGAACTACCCTTATATGCTGAGCGCCAAGCAAGGGAGATATAAGAACACCGGTTTTTACGACTTTGGTATGTCGCGGCCGGGGATCGAACCCATGACCTACCGATTCCGGGACGGACGCTCTAATCACTTGGCCACCAGGACCGGTACAAACTTATGAAATAACAGAAACATAGCTTTACATAAAATCGATTATGTTGTTATTTTCTATGCTTATACATAACATAATAAATGATATAATTGTCTAAAAATATTTTATTTTACAGCCTGGCATAAGCACATACAAACGGTGCTTCCAAGATGGCTCAATTTCCACAAATACTGGTTAACAGAGTTTAACGGTTCGGTACATCCAATGTTTTATACAAAGCTGAAGGTAGATCTGAAACAGGAACTTCAGCGGACCCTGGACTTTCTCGGTGTACCTTACACAGAGAGGGACATCGAGTGTACGGTCATGCTGCAGGAGGGACAGTACCATCGACCTGAATTCAAGCTTCAGAATAAATCTGACATCTACGATTTTTTTAATGACGAGGAAAAAGTATTTGTGCAAAATGCGTACGACACTGTTGCAAGCATTTTAAAAGACAAATACAATTTGGATTTCATTTAGCTCTTGATGCGAGGATAAATGTATGATTATCATTATTAATTACGAATTCAAAGATAGTTATATTATTATTCAATATCTGTTTTGTTTTCCTATGGCTATTTAAATATTTATGGTATATCAAAACTGTCGTGTCGCCGAAGATAGGCGGTCAGCCTGCGTCCAGAGGTCAAGTTTGATTTTACCAAATAAACGTTTTATCATTTTATCTATGTTGCATGTCAAACCGTCAATTAGCGACCATCTCTACTAAGCGGTTATTTTCTCTTGTTCCCTTAATTGACAGCTTAAGACAGGTTTTACTGTACATATATAACTGTTTATTTATTTTTGATGAGGATCCCCATTTTATTCATTGAACAACGTTATTGATCTAATTTACGTAGCTTCTATCATATTTCCACAAGGTGTATCATAAATTCAATTGATACAGTATATTTTTAAAACATATTTTTGATATCTGGTTATGTAAAATAATCAAATTTTTCACCTCCACAATTTTTCAATAGGCTGAAGATAAAAGACATTGCAGAAGTGAGAGTAATACTCATTTTATGCAAATTACATCGTGTTATACAACTGAACCGGTATAAGAGGACACTTGTATGTTTAGCGGTCAATTTTGATTTTACCAAACTAACATTTTATCATATGTTTAACCTTCAATTAGCGATAACCTTTGTTACGCGGTCATTTTCTCTTGATCCACTGATTGGCCGCTTCAGACAGATTCGAGTGTTTTTACTACACTGTACAGTGATACACTTGATTACAGCTTGGGCAATGGACGTCACCACATAATATAACCAAGTAGCTACATTATGTAATAAAGATAATCAGCGACATGATATAATAAATTATACACATAATGTAAATATAAAAGCAATTTATCTAAATGATATATTACATGACATAATAAATGCGGCAAATAATATAAAAAATGGTGCACATGATATATGTAGGATCTGACATGAACTGTTATTACTAAACGAGTTTATAAAACTTTTATTAAGCGAGCCTCTGGCGAGGATTAGTGATGAATAGCAACAAAAGTTGAATTGTTTGCTTGGATTTAACACCCACTAAAAGTATTATAGTCATTTTGCGACATTGACATAGTCTCTAACCTCATAATATATCATCAAAATATACTGACTGATTGCCAGACACTGGGAGGTTCTGCCAGTATCATTTTAAATAACTAGCTTCATTGCTTGGAGCTCAGCATATAATGGTAGTCGCAGGACTGGTTGGCCCGGTGTCAGAGTAATGTAACTGGGTGTGGTATCATGCCACATGTCTACGGCGTGATAATGCAGTGTGGCAGCACTATATCTTTCTCAAGAAGACATCGTCTCCAAATGACTGAAATACAGTCGGTGGGACGTTAAACACAATAAACAAACAATGGTATGTGTATAAGTGGGTGCTCTAACCACTCGGCAATCGGGACAATGGGGGCAATTGGTAATTAAAAAAATAGACTATCCAAGTTTTCAAGCAAATTATAAAAATTGCAAGAGAGCCAATATTATCCAGCTTAGCTAGAGTACCGCTGTCCTGTAAAACGCTTTAATTATTTCACATATTTGTTGCTTTTGAAATCCATATGAACAAAGTAAAGTAAAGGGGAAAAAACATAGCAGTTATTCCCGGCCATTTTATCTCGATGAAGATTGTTTATTCAACCCTGTACAATATGTTGTTGTTGTTGTTGTATTGGGGTTTACCGTCGCTGCGATAGTATTTCAATCATATAGCGACGTCCAGCTAATTACAGGCGGAGGAAGACTCCGAGTACACAGAGGTACCCGGGTAGAACCACCGACCTACCGCAATCCAGCTGGAAGGCTTCCTCAAATGAAAAATCCGAAGTCCCTACCGGGATTCGAACCCACAACGGTGAGGGGCTGAGAGATTTGTAGTCCACGACTGTAACCGCTCGGCCACGGCGGCCACCCCTGTACAATATGTAGACTTATTTTGACGCATTTCAATTCAGAGGAGAATTTTATTTCTTTATCATTTTTATGGTAACTATATAGCGCATGTGCCCTACACTTAGGTCTCAGTGATTCTTTTGTTAAGTGTACAGTATTTCTAAACATTCCGGAAAACTTTCTTAGTTCGTAAAATTTATTTTTTATCACGAAAATAACATAACTTATAACGTCGAAAACCTGCATGTGGATCGGTAGTTCAGACATTGAGGTAATAACCTTTGGATAAAGGAAATCGGTTGTTATCTAATTCTATTCGGTGGATCATAGAAAAATATCTGTTTCAGTGGATTATATCCTGATAATTTCACTGTTCAAAACAGTGAAATTATCAGGAACTTGAACCGACGCGACGTTACTATCAGGAACTTGAACCGACGCGACGTTACTATCAGGAACTTGAACCGACGCGACGTTATAAACTGACCGTAGCGTCATTTGTGCTGGATTTTACGCAAGAAATGACGTCAATAATAACGTCCCGTAATCCCGCTAATTTTAACGTCAAAACAGTGAAATTATCAGAAACTTGAACCGACCCGACGTTATAAACTGATCGTAGCGTCATTTGTGCTGGATTTTACGCAAGAAATGACGTCAAAAATAACGTCCCGTAATCCCGCCAATTTTGACGTCTTTTGTGAATAAAAACAGCTAATTTCTGGCCTTTAAGGCATTATATAAAAATAAAATTGTTTGTTTTGATGAAATTCGTGAACATAAAAAGATGCATTTTCACTAGTGGCTTCCCCACTCGTGAAAATATCACTTTTTTCTGTTCACTCAGTGAAATTATTAATCAATCTTACACCAAACCAAAAAATTATCCTCTATGTATTACATAATTCTAACACGAAATACAAGAGCGTTTTATCTAACACAAAAAGTCAACTTTGGCAAATCGTTTCTGTGTTCAAATTTTGTTAAACTGTACCACTGGCAGATATATCCAGAGACAATAACCCTATATATCCTATCAATATTAAATATCCATCACGAATACTCATCCTCTGAATTGTAAACAAAATATGGATATTAAAATCGCAGCTTCCTATATCCCTGTCCATCCCAGTAATGGTTCCGCTACGTCTTTGACCACTTAACCTTTACCAAGATAACGAAGGTGCCCTAATGAAACTTAGGAAATTTGGTTTTCTCCGTGAAATGTCATGAAATTCATATATTTACATAGTAAACGAAATTCAATGTCAACGAAAATTTACGATTTTACAGGAATAGCAAATGAGAATATCAACAGTGTTGAAAACAGTAACATAAATGTTTTATTAAAAATACTAACTACTCAACATCACCCAACGATAATACCTGTAACCGAAGGAGAGCTCCCTGAAATAAATTAATAAATCAGTAAATAAATCAATTAATCAATTTAACAAATTAATATATAAATCACTCTATGTATGCACAGGAAATTAATACATTGATGAATACATAACTGAATTAATCAGTCGATCGATCAAGTAGTCAATTAATCAAATATCTGGTGGCAAATCAATTAATAAATTACTGGGAAAAGGCTTTGGGTGGGACTGATAAGATGCAGGTCTATTTTTGGACTTTGTTATATTCTGAACTTAGTCACTATTACTGCTATTACTTATGATGGAAAACTACACTTAATTGCTATTATACATATTTTAATACCTGTTTTAATATTTGGGGTGTAACAATATTGCTGCTAAACAAAATTAATTCTTAACTCGTATATATGAAACGTTTTTCTGTTTTCGTTGTGCTGTCTTTTACCTACTTAAATTGTTTAAAGGAAAGCTTACAGGTTTAAGCCAAGCATTAGGATTTCTGTAATCTAGAAAACCTTTATGTTTTAGATAAGGTAATATTCTGAATATGTGAAGTCTTATAAAGCATTTGAAGGACCATGATTAAAATCTATTGTTGGATGGATTACATTAAAGCTAATATGATCAAGCTTCTTCATTCATAACATGCATATATATATTAAGGTTATTTCCTTTTTATACATTGGATCACAGAACGAAACGTTATTTTGCAACTAACCTCTAGTTTGTGAGAGACATACTTCACTTCATTTATTTATATAACTTAAAGTTACTTTTCCAAGACGAAATGCTATTTTTAGATTCATTATATATTGAAATATTGAAATGTGAACAACAAATCTAGAATGCAATTTGGGCTTGCATATGTAAACCTGCTTGCCCGGTTTTGATAAGAGCTAAGATTCGATTTACCTGAATGATCCCCGAGCTGGATGGTCAGTGTCTTGCCCCCGTCAGTAAGTGTGAACGTTTCCTGCTTGATGACATGTCCGTTGTGTTTGACGTTGAGTTTGTAGTCTCCCCTGAACCCGGACACGTGCACCGTCTGACTGTCCTGCACGTGCTTGTTTATGTTCGTTTTCCATTGCTTCTTAATAAGGTCCTCTAATGCACGTCCGGCTGCATTCGGCTTGAACAGTGTAATTTAACAAGTTGAGTATACCAGTGTAGTAATACCACGTGACCGTGTCGTCATTAAAGGCATCAAATCGAAGACAAAAACTGCCCACATTGGATCCGCTTGAAAATAGAAAAATTAACCTTATTTTTTTTCTTCATAGGTTTCTTTGAGACATGTGTCAGTCTAAGAAGACAAGTATAAGGTTTCCACGGAATATAGGATCTCCATCAGCAGCTTGGCCGTTTTTTTTTTTTTTTTTTTTTTTTTTTTTTTTTTTGTTGTTGTTTTTTCCAAGCACTTTGTGAAATATTGGAACGTAGTAGTTTGGAACTAAAGTCCGCGCGCATACAAAATCAAACACTTGCTAAAACATTACCATTGCCATTATATTGCCATTTTTTGTGTTCTCAACAAGTTTTGAAATAAAAATCTACACGCCGGTTAATTGGCCAAAATTTGCTATAAAACCAGTTTATGAAGGCGTGGATAAATTAGTTTTGATTGCTTTCCCCTGACACTACGTTCCTCAGTGCAGTAGGCAGGGAACCAGACTATGGATGAATGAAAAATAGGTAGTACCGTAGCATGGTCCCCAGTGTACAACGCAGCGTCTGGTTCCCAGATCCGTTGATCCCAGAAACCCCAGAATATTACGCCCTCTACCGCCGGATGGCTGAAGAACAACGTCATTAGGTCACGTAGTTTGGTTGCTTTTGTTGTCTCGTTTACATCATTGACTGCAAACTCTGAGGCAGTTATGTAAAATACATGTTTTTCACAGTTCTCACATCACATTCTTCCAAATTCAAATACGACACCAACAATCCTTAAACGGTATCTGAATCGGGAATATTTTACTTAATGATTAAACTACTTTAATTTCAAGTCACTATATCCATGATCATTTCTCAAATACTTAAACATTGAATAAGTGCAATTCTTAATCTATCCACTACCCACCAATATTAGAAATCTTGGAATAATATGCTTAAACTGTCCAAATCCTGAAGACCATCACATTGCGTGGCGTAGCTTTCATCGCCGAGTTTTCCACAGGTAAAAAAAACGTGGGTAAACTAGATTAGATGTGGAGCCCAGCAGTACTGTATCACTAAATCTCTATCAGGTACCAAGTAGAAAATAAATAAAGCATTTGCACAATTATAACACTAAAACAACTACCTCCTATGTTTGTTCAATGTAATTAAATATGACTTTTTTTCTTTTTTATACGCCCGTCGAATGATAACGTATTAAGTTACCACATTCCAATTTGGTTGTCAGCTCTCAATCGCTTGCAAAATTGAACCGATCAAGCTTGATAACGGTGTGCATTGGCAAAATATATCGCCCATGTTCGATAATCAGCCAGATAGATAACGACATTTTAGAGTTACGACCCTTGATGACTAAATGAAACATGACGGTGTGTAAGCTCCGACTCTAATAAAAGTGAACCGATTTTTACTATGCTGGTCACAGTGTGTTTTGGCATAGTATATCAACTAAGTTTGATAACCAGTCAGTAATTCACAGACACTCCAGAGTTACGGCCCATAAATTAATGAAAACATCGCAAAATCAATAGTGTCTTGCTTTTACTCTGACAAGTGTTTTCCATGTCCTGTGCATGTAAGTGTACGTCCATTCTCTGACATCAGATTTTAAAATTTTGTGACAGTTATCCAATATGGGCGTATTTTTTTAACGTAGACGTCTGAGTGGCTCACGTAACATATTTGTATTACGCATGGTGTTTCTGTATAAAAATACATTGAATTTATACGTACTGGCGCATAGAAAGGGATGCGGTCGTGAAACCACTTAATCATCGTAACGCAGACTTACCTGTTATAAGAATAGGAAGCCCAGCCTCTGCAACCAAATCCAAACGTGCCTGGTAATGGAAGTAGATTTTGACAGCTAAATTGCATATGTTGTTGTTGTTGGTATGGACTTTACTGTCGTCATGACAGTTTTTCAGTTTAACGACTCCCCACTACAGGAGGGCACCCGGGAGAGTCATTGACGTACCGCGAGTCTGCCGGGAGGCTTCCTTTTACTGATATGATATGATTTTGGTATGTAATTCTGTTTGTTTGCTGTTGGTGTGTAACGTCCTACCGACAGTATTTCAGTCATTTGGAGACTATTTATACTGGAGACAGATATAGTGCTGCCACACAGTCGTTTCACACTCGTAGACATGTGGTATGATACCACACATTGTCAAATTATCCTGACACCGGGCCAACCAGTCCAGTCTTATATGCTGAGCGCAAAGCAAGGGAGCTTTACCAACACCAATCATTTACGATGTTGATATGTCGTAGCCAGGGATCGAACCCACGACCTCCTGCTCCTGAGGCGGACACTCTAACACCTCGGCAGTCGGAGACGACGTAATTTTGTTTGATGATATGATATTCATATGTTTTGTACTTAATATGATGTCAGCATATAATTTATTTTTGTTGGGCGATATTATTTCAATAACCATACCTAACAGCGACATTGAATGCATATTGTTTTACCGATATTGTAAATTGAAAACTGTGCCATTTATTTTGATGGCGCAAAGTCATGCTTGCAAGCATAATAAATTCGACGGGATCAAGATTTGCAATGAACGCGAATATTTATAAACTAATCTGATATCTGTATGTAAAATAATTGGGGTCTAGTACCTTCTAGATTTTGCACAATCAACTTTAATAAATTTATTCTGGCATCAATATTGCTAACTTTCGTGAACGCGTTTTGCTCTTAAAATAAACAAGAAAGGTATGACAATTAATAGTGTATTATGACTATGTTTTTACAGTTTTATGATTTGCTTTGTCTCATTTGAAGTCTTTAATTTTCATTGGATTGCTTCAAAATTACATTGCAGCCAAGATCAAATATATTCTATATGCGGCAAAAATGTGATAAACAATATATGTGTATAGTAAAATTCAAGAACAACGTTTTCCATCAATACTTAATAAAAACTTTCATGCTCTTGTACTGATTTGTACTTCTGTGTTTGTGTTTGGGGGGTCCTTGCACATTGCACATAGAAGACAAACAATGATTTTAATTTTTCGCATTTTGCACTGCGGCTTTGAAAGTTGGACAATTACAATCATTTGGAATGAATCTAATTTGTACATCTATTGTTTTACACCGAGAGATATAGAAATATCATTTCTTTCTTTCTTTCTTTCTTTCTTTTAAATGTATCTTGCAAACAAAACATTGTAAACAGACTTACCTTTATGGCATCCAGGTTGAAGTGCTTCATGTGGCCTTGAATGCCGATACCGCCAATTGGAACTCCGGCTTCTTGAAATTGTAGAACTTGTGCTTTCAAAGCCTGAACCGAAACAAAATCATGGTATTTTAATTGTTTAGATATCTAATGTTAATGCATGTTATTTGTTGTTGATCTTTGAATATATTTATGCTGTTATTATATTGAAATTTGGTGTAACTTAAATATTTTCTTTTATACCCAACCGTAAGTGATAAAAACGATTAAATAGACAAGAACAGGTTGTACGTGAGAGACCTACTTTGTTCGTGACTATATCATGTAGTTAAAGATAACTATGAATTAAGCTATTTATTACATGGTATTTTCCTCCACTAGCGACAAAACGTCACAAAAGTGTGAGTTATGTGGTTGCATAGCCCACACTTATTAACTTTTCTTTTTACAAAAGTGTGGATTACGCGTTATAGTCCACGATGGCTATGAACAAATACTAGCATCTGATTGGACGAGAGGAAAATGCCATGTGCTAATATAATTCACTCCCTCACCGCGGAGGGTTCCAGCCCCAGCTGAGTTAGTCGAAATGTTGATGTGAGGGTAGTAGGTGGTTCTACCGGGCGTCTTTCTACACTTGGATCTTTAGACATTTTTATAGAGGATTTGATATATGGCTAAACAAAACTGTCGCATCCACTGTATTTTCTATCACAACAACCAGAGTGTAATTATTTAGTTCTTATGTACCTACCACAGTCATTTCCGTGTTGTCAATGACACTATACTCATTCAGAAACAGTCGCGGCTTTCTGTCCAGCGCGTGGATATGTCTGAACATTCCCTTGGTAATGTTCGGGTCCCCCGTGTGACGCTCGTAAAAATCACCGTGCAGGTTCTCGTTGTTGACGTCCCACATTTCTAGACTATTGTTTCATAAACAATTACATCATTTCTACTCACTTATATTGTATACACATATCTGCATTTATTTTAGAAAATTATAAAACCAATTTATGTGCTATATTTGTTGATATTAGGGTTAAAGAATTTGATATATTTGTTTAAATTACGGATGTGTAATGATCATTTTACTATGTTTTTTTTTCCATTCCATCCATACGAGAATGCTCGTAAATAATACTTATTTTGAAATGGTGTTAGACAGATGAAGATAATTTACAATCCCTTGGTATTCAAAAAATTATTTGACCATTGAGTCGCCCTGTGAGAGACGAAAAGTTGAACCTGTATCAGCGGTCACCTGTATTAAGCGGTCAACATGCATGTAGCGGCCAATTTTAATTTTACCGAACTATAGCATTTTGTCATATATTTAACCTTCATTTAGCAGCCACCTTCTTTAAACGGTAATTTTCTCTTGTTCCCTTGATTGACCGCTGAAGACAGGTTTGACTGTGTACAATATGGCTCAAATTCCACCAACATTAATGACATCACCCTCTCTACTTTTTGGCTCCGATTTCAACGCATGAGGTCCCATCTCGCTCCGTCACGTCTCATTTATAATCTACGTAATAAGTATTACGTAGCACTAAGTATGACTGATGGAATTCGAGCCTGCTGTACTAGATACAAATTACTTACAGTCCCTTGGTATGTCCAATGACGTCATGAATTCTCTTGTTTATGGCTGCCTTCAGGTCACTGCTTGACATTGACTGGACCCAAAGCTGGACATTTTTGGGCACGCCCCAAAACGTGCAATGTCCTCTCACCTTTATCCTAGAATAAAACATTAACGCACGATGCAGGAAGTAATTGATGCACTGAAATATATCCTTACACATCATTTCCTCGACGACAGATTTTTAGTCATTATAAACTTTTAAGATTGAGCTACCGAATAAAGAATGATTACAATGAAGTGGGACAAACTTCCACCGAACATAGCAGCAGTAAGATCATTTGAAATATCCAAAAGAAGGGGGAAAAAAGGTGAGTGGCAGCTCTCATCACCAAATGCATGTAGAAGTATTATATATTCAAATTCCACCAAGTTTTTAACCATATGCATTCAATATTTTGAATATGTATTGTAAACGGAAGATATATTTCTTTGCAGTGCCATCCGACATAATTATATAATACAAGGACACTAATGAAAGCGTGTTTGGTTGCTCCTCAATCGATACCCTTTTCGATGTACAGTTAAACCTGTAGAAACGAGAACCTCTCAATAACAGCCAAAATGTGGACATAAGTCTTGCTGGATACCTGCAGCACTTTATTCATAGAAAATTTAACCTGTAAATCAAAGTCAATCTGTGAACAAAGGCCAATGACTAAATTCCAAGCACTTAAATCATAGCGCATTTAGACTACATAGAAATAACCAATTTGTGAGCAAACGCCAATGAATAAATGGCAGTATGGAGATTCCGCACGTCACATTGGTTGCTATGGTTACGGAAAAATATACACCTCACCGTTAGGGGACTCATGTTTTGCATGCAACACCTGTTACTTGTTTGTTTTTTATTTTGCAAGGACATTATTAAGAAATATATTCATCACATTGTTTTGATATTTATGTAACATGGCAACAAAGTTATCATTGTTTCAATTCTTCATAAATAAATACGAATACAATGTAAGATATCAAACAACTGGAATTGCATCAATGTTGTATTTAACGAAAATATCAACAAGTTTATATAAATATCCATCATGTAACAAAATTATTTCCTTGGTGTAACACTTTTTACTTTAAAGCTTGAAACAGACTAGAACATAACTGTATCATACTGTTTTATTCACCTAGATGTTAAGCTATGGGCGCACGTAGACTGATTTTTTTTCACAGATCTGTGTACAAAAAGAACCGATTTTGACAAGGAAGTCTGATATTTTCCTTCGCATATCAAAATGGTTTACTTAATGTAACGCATTCCTGAAACAATTAATATTTCCTGCATGTAAGTTAGTACAAATAGCTGTTATTGTCCATAGGCATTTGTATTATATATCATGTTATTCATGACTATCATCACTATCAAAGACATTGATATATGAAACATTACTGAATCATTTTCTGGAATTATTTCCTTGACGTAGCAAAATCTGTCCTTGATGTTACGATTTTCACAGATACATCACTGACTGTTACATTAAGGATGTATTTCACATTATACCATACTTTACATTTTTCATCATTACATTTTTTTTTGTCTGAAATTATTTACAAATTGCTCAATGTATGTATATATATTGAATCCTGTCATGACTGCTTTAAATAATTCTTTTCAAAATTAGGCCAGTGGGATTATCACCGCAAAGGGATGTAACCTTGTACTTTTTCATAAAATATACATAAAATCAATGGAAATACACCATTTATAAGCTGTATTTCAGGAAAACTATGATTATTAAAGTAATCAAGATATTTTACGTAGATAATATAATATCACACATATTAATCCGTGACATTGCAATATACGTCCGAAGAAAGGTATTGAAAGTGAACAAACACTTTATCAACAGCAACATTTTCATATTGAGATGCAGATAGACAGAAAAGAGTGTCTAATAAACAGACACGAACTATTTTCGTATTATATCAGTATGACATGTTGCTTCATACTGTGAACTTGACTCAATACAGCTGAAACTTGCATTTGACTGTACATCCCCTCTGTATGGTTTCTACAAGAAATTGATAACTACCTTTAGGTGTGACCTTGACCTTGAACCAAGA
>JAIFHC010000513.1:0-50000 GCA_021229015.1 Solen grandis
TTGGAAGTTTTTTTCTTGTTTTTTTCTGGGGAAGGCCCTCAGTTTAAAGAGTGCTTCCAGGTTTTGGACAGTCAAGGTATATGTTAAAAAGTTTGAACCTAAAAAAAGTATATATCCCTTCCACATTTTTAACAAAAAATGTGTTTAGTGAAAATTGATTTTTTCTCAGCTCAACAAATATGTCATTTATACTGTTGAGTCCAAAACTGTGATTTTTTTAATCATTACTATTTAATAGAGTACACTGCTAGGTCACTTATCTTTTTGTGGGGTGGGGAGGTTTTCAGAAAACACTTATTGAATATTTTATGCAAGTTTGTGATTTAAAATGCACAAGAAATCTCACTATAAACTTGCATTAAAAATAATCCAGGTGTAGGCCCACTTAATTACCCCTGTTACAAGAGGGGATTCCCAGTCTGCATCCATAGTGACCCCCTTGGTCCAATCCAGGGCTTTAAATAAGACTATCAGTATTACACAGCAGTTGTTCATTTATAGATTGGGGGTATATTGTTTTTGGTCTGTCAGTTTATTTGTCTGTCTGTCTGTCACAAAACATTAACCTTGACCATAACACCTTAGAAGTTCTTCCAACTAACTTATTTATAGCCTCCAAACTTCACGGGTGCATGCACCTTGATGAGCTCTACCCCCCAGGTAACCTTTGACATTCGAATGACCCTGATGCCCCCACAGGAGCATGGCTTTCATTCAAACATAGCACTTGTTTTGATTTTGTGGATGGTTAAGTCAACAAAGATTGCAAAAACCCAAATATACTATATGTACTCACAAAAACGTATTGCAACAAAATTCACCTCAGTAAAAAATAATGTTTTTTTTTCTTCACATAAATATTCCATTGCATCACGTAAACCCTTCCTTAAACTTTAATGGTTTGATTCACTGAAATGTTTGCTGTAAAACATTTTACATTATGTTTTAGGATCTAAATGAAGTCTCATTGGAAGGGGACATCACTGCCCCAGGCCTCAAGACAGATGATGATGAGTTATCTACCCTGGATGAACCTGTTAAAGACACAGTTGTGAGTTTCAGAGAGTTCAGGACAGACTTTTTTTTTGAGATATCAAGTGAAAAAGACATTTACAAAGAAATCAAGAATGATTTTTTTTCCATTTCATTTAATGAATTGTTTTCTATCTCTAAGTTAAACATTGTAAAAAAGTGTTAATGTAGCACAGGAAAACATTTTCTGCCATTTATGACTGTCTTTTTTCCCAGCTTTGGAGTCCTGTATGAGCTCCATCATACTTTTAAAACATCTGGTTGAATTTTAAGCCTCATTTCAACTAAATTTTTAAAAAATCTGAACTTTTTCAATCAGTATGAAGAAAGTCAGTTATTTTTATGCCACAAAAATATAAGATTTGGACATTTTTTCTCTTCTAATTATCATGAAGATTTTCATTTAATTTTTGCCTCTGCCACAGAGGTTTTTTCACCCTGATTTATTTTTTATTTGCTGGAATCCTGCAAATGTTATGCATGGAATTTTGTTAGATTTTTCAGAAAAAGTGGGTCCTTTAATACCGATGATCTCATGATTTTACCAAGATAATTTGCTTCTGGTATTTTAACCTGACTACAGCAGTACAAAATTTATGCAGTGTTTTTGTTGTTGTTTTTTCACTTTGGGGGAAAAGGGGTCCGGGCCCATAGGAGGGGGGGGGGGGGGTGAAGTGCATGAACAAGCTAAGAGGGGAATATTTCTACTATGTATAATGTAGGTGTTTTATTGTATTTTACTCTTATTTAATAATGTTTTATTGCATAAATGAATAATGAGAACAATAATATAACATGTTTGAACAGTTTTATTAAGAATATAACATTTAAAAATGTTACTGCATCAGTTAGTCCATGCACACAATATGGTAGAGGAGGGAAAATGAAAATAAATGGGGGTCGGGGGGAATATATATATTCCAAGCAGTGGGGGTATGCCTCCTATATTCTCCAAATATTTTGACCAAAAAAACCACAGGTATGTCACAGGGCCTTTTTACCCTTCTTAACTGTAGCCGGTAAAGGGCTGCTTCCCCAAGCCAAATAACCACCTTTTTTCCCCCAAAATAGTCCTCAAATTCCCCACTCTTAAATAAAATTCCCCATTAAGGAGGTAGCTGATCATTGAGAAACCTAGAGAACAATATTATGATGCTAATTTAACTCTGTTTAACTCTATTGATTCTTAAACAAAATATTTGATTAGTCTTTATATTTAGTTTCTAGTATGTCTTGCTGTGCCAAGACCAGTTTATGCTTATATTTATGAATATGGTAAAAAAAAAAATCCCTTAATAAGTTGTAAACAAGTGGCTTGCTATTTTCCCCATAAAAAGGGCTAGGGTGCTTTCCCCAAAATTGGAAAAAAGGCCCTGTGTCAAGCTACAGTATGTTTTCTGCTCATCGATGGTGTGGGCGATCTCATGGATGCCATCATCACACCTTAGTAATAAGGTTTTGCATGGAACTTATTATCATACATTTATCTCAGTTTAATGGTCTTCAGGGGCATTGAAAAATAAGTTTGGTAACTCTTTACCAATTTTAATGGAAATTATTGCCCACTTTGGATTTTTAAAGTTTGAGTTAAGGTTTTGCATACAACCATCATGCTTATATCTCAGCAGTCATTCATGGGATTGATTTAAAAATCAATATAGATGTTTAAAGGCCATCAGACCATAAAGTAAAATATATTCTTGAATTTATGGCCCCCTTTGAACTTAGAAACCTTGTTAACCTTTATTGCTTTGCATGCATCATAATTTAATCGTTATAACTTGCTATCAGTACCTATTTGATACTTTATGAAGGTCTTCAGGGGCATGAAACAAACAAGTAAGATTACTCTTTCAGACAGCTCTTGTTTATTTCATTGATGCTTTTTGTGTCACCTGCTGTAAGCAGAGGTGGCACATAGGGATCACTTTTCCATCATCTGTCTGTCCGTCACACTTTTTCCAGCACGTTTCAGCAGGTGACACATCAGTGTTCCAGAGAACACTCTTGTTGTTTATCTTGCTGCAGGCATCATGATATTCAGTTTCTGTATTTACTGCAGCCCATTAGCATAGAGACGTCCTTGAATTTATCCTTGTGCTAATTTAAATCAGCCATTTTTAATGATTTAGACTGTAGAATATTCAGATCCTACTGCTTATATTTCCCTGCTGATCACTTCAAACGACACAATCTTCACATCTCAAAGGTGCATTTGAAGTTATGAGAAGCTTCCGCTATAAGACATTACCAGCTAGGAGTTAGACATTGGTAATGTTTTTATACTGTATTGCTTATGTTAGTCCCTTGACACAAGGTCATGCTGCAAAAGGTTGAGTGAAATTCCTTAACCCCATTATTTCCCACATATTCATGTAAAAATTACTTCATGAATATCAGTTAATTAAATCAACTACATTTGGTATATAAATTATTTCTTTGCCATGACGTGCAGACTGTGTAGAATCTGAGGATCATTATTGTATGAGCAAACAAAAGAGACCCTAATCAGACAGCTCTGAGATAAACTGTTTGATCTGGGACGGCTTTGTATGCCATTGTGTCAAAATCAGTTTAATATGGGTTAAAAGTACCTGGGTTATTTGCAAAATTTGAGCCCATGTCTTCTTAATGATGAAATAAACACAAAAAAGCATTGTTCTGTGTTTAATGCAAATACTGACATTTCTTTTTAAGAAATGGCTTGGAGATAAAGTGTTAAGGAACAATATCCTAAAGGAATTAATGTAATTTTCTGAGAAATTCCTCCAGCGAATTGCAAATTTTGTCCACAGCTATGTGAACAGTGCTTAAATTACCCTGGTCAAAATGTATTGATTTTGCTATAAAACCTGTTGGATTAAGCTACATTTGAATCTCATCAAGGATATTACGTAGTGCTGGTTGAATACTGAATGCAGTCTAATGGTTTGTGTCATTCTGTTTATTAGCCAATCCCCATTCATGCCTTTTTTTCCTTCAGAATTTGGGGAAAGGGCCTAAATATCATATTTTGGGGGAAATATGAGTTTTTTTTTCATTGGGAGAAGAAAATTCCTGGAGTAAGATGCAAATTTGGGGAAAACTAAATTAATTTTAAGAATTTTTCAGAGGGGAAGGCACCCATTAACGGCCCCTGATATTGAAGAAAAAATGCATTCTGTCTTTAGTTTGTCTTGTAAATGTATCTCTCAAATGCCTATTTATGTAATAGATCCAATAGCTGGCTTTTCTTTTTAGCAAAAAATCCACCAAAGCATACATATTATTATATGTATATATATAAATAAATTTTCTTATTGTCTTTTAACCCTTTCCCTCATAGAGGAAACCATGAAAAGACCTATGCAAACAACATAAAACCAGACCAGCCTGCAAGTAACTCGCAGGCTGATCAGGTTTTATGCTGTTCACTGCTCCTCAGTGGTCTGGAAATGAGGACTTTATAATTAAGTTTGTAAGGTTTAACTGTGGTTTTCTGCAGATCAGGTTTTATGTGGTACCTATTGAGTGCGTCAAAATGAGTCTACATGAGGGAGAGGGTTAATGTTTATGCTAGCTAAAAATATGTTCGATTTACATTTTAACGTACATATTTTAATTATGAAGAGGTACAAACTGCCTACAACTGGTCTCAGTGGCCAGTGGTTAGAGCATCTGCCCTGGAATCTGGAGGTCGTGGGTTTAATCAGCAGCCACAACATACCAAAGTCATTAAAAATGGTACTGGTATAGCTCCCTTCATTGAAGGGCATGTTCTAGAACTGGTTGGCCCAGTGTCAGCATAATGTAACTGGTTGTGATACGCCACATGCAGTGTTGCAACACTATGACTGTCTCAATGACTAAAATAACACTGTTGATGGGATGATAAACCCATAAAACAAACAAATAAACATACATACTGCTTACCAGTATATTTAGTATATTGTCAGGAATGATATAACTGCTATTATGACTTCATTACATAACAGAAACATTTTAAACTGATCGTAAGTTTTACAACACATAATCCTCCTAAATTTCATGCAAAATATGCTCATGGGAAATGAAGTCGGCTTTTGTGTTTATTTCCTCTGAAGATAATGTCTTTTCAAATTGTTGATGCTTATCACAAAGTGCGAAGAATTCTACTTTCTCTCTTTAGAACTATTCTCTCATTTGGATTGTCAAACATTAAATTTGATTTATTTGTAGATGCGGGATTTGAAGGCCGTTGGTGTGAAATTTTGGCACGTCTTGTACCCAAAGAAAAGCAGCGCACTGCTGAGAGAATGTAAGGAATCTGTTTTTATTCTGATTAGCCAGACTAATTGATATTATGGCTTTGTGTAACAGCCTTGTAGGTGTTTAGCTTGCTATCAAACCACTGTTTATCATCAGCCTTTCCCCCAAATTTGATGTGTATACACATGTACTGCAGAGCATGTGACAGATAGTTTGTTAGTCAATGTCACCATGAAAGCAGTCTCTGAGAAACTGAATAAGATTTGTCCATACTCTAAGGATATAGATGACAGAAGAAAAAAGACAACATATTAATGTATGGTTTCCATTTCATTAGGTTTCAATACATTTGTCCAATCATTCATTCGAGGAAAAAACTATTGACTTATTCTTTTTTTGTTCATAATGAATGTTATTATGTGTAATTTTGACAGCTGCATTCAAACATACTAAGCTTTTTAATTGCTAGAGAGAAATCATTAAGTTGACCTTTCCTAAGGTCAGTAAGCATGCAAAGAGCCTTTATATGATTTATTAAGATTGATAGACCTGGGTTGAATTCCACCAACAATTCTTAGCGCAGAGTAATACTTAGATTATAATACTTATTGCAATTTCATAATTTTTATTTCTCTTATAAAATACCTAATTAACTCATTTCTTATCAAATATTGTTAGTTTTAAAGGTAATAATTGATTTCGACTTAGTAATTTACTGAATATTTTGTAAAGTAGGAATAGTGGAATGAGCATCTATCTTAAGTTTAAGGATTTAAGTATTTCTTAATGTAAAGTATTGTTGGTGGAATTCAAGCCTGTACTCAGAGAGTTTTGTTTTGAGCTTACTTATGATATTTAGTCACTTTCATAATTTTTCAAATAAATATTTTGATATTTTATTTTTTCAGGGGATTTGTGGGGGCCTCTGATACTCTGTGTTTTTATGGCAATGTAAGTAGAATTTTTACAGCAATTGACAAATTAAGTCTAATATATAAAGCATAAATTCCAACCTTGGAAGCAATTATAGATATTGAAACATATATTTTAAGAATATTTTTGTATTTTAACACACTACAGACTCAAAGATATTTTTTTCCCTTTATACTGTAAATATTTTTAGCTCACTGGGACAAAGTCACAAAGATTTGGGGTATGTTGTTTGGCGGATGGGTGGGCTCTTTGGCTTCAAACTTTAGTTTCAGAATGATAACTTCTGAACGGGTTGACAGATTTTAATAATATTTGGTACATGTTTATCTCAATAAAATGAAAGTCAAGTTTGATTTGGGCAAAGTCCGTAAATTTTCAACACATTTATTGCCTCTATTTGACTTATAATTTGCAAAAAATACCACTTCAGCATGATAACTCCCAAACGGGTTGACTGATTTAAATATTTTTTGGTACACTTGTTTATCCTAATAAATGAAGATCAAGTTTGATTTTGGGCAAAATCCGTAAATTTCAACTCAATTATGGTCCCTTTTGACTTAGAATTTGAAAAAAACACTTTTTTGCGAGATAATTCCCAAACAGGTTAACAGATTTAAATAATTTTGGTAAACTTTTTTATCTCTATAAAATGAAGGTCAAGTTTGACACTGGGCAAAATTCTTAATTTTCAACAGTCATGGCCCCTTTACAACTTAGAATTTGCAAAAAAAAAAAAAAAGACAAATTGTCCATTAAATAATATCCAAACGGGTTGACATATTTGAGGAATCTTTGTCCCACATATTTATCATAATAAAATTAAGGTCTTGTTCGATTTTTACAAAATTTTGCTACTTTTCAACTTGAATTTGAAAAAAAAACAAAAAAAACCTTGTTTGAGTTAGCGTGTGGCAATGATGATGTTCTCCAGTTTCCATTTTTTTTGCCTTGTGACTTTGGATTTGTAGATGTGAAAATACAGATTGAAAATTTATGGTTTGGGCAGTATCTTCAATTTTGTGTGTTTGTAAACATGCATATGCACACACCAGAGCTGTCCAACATTCAGAATGATTTTTTAGTTCTGTAGGAAAGTGGTCTGCTAGGTGAGCTTTTTTGTCTTCTGACAACTTCTTGTTAGCTATTAAAGGAGTTTCCTATACTTATATTTATGTAGTTGAGTTCAGTATTACATATTTGTTACACGTACATACAAATACTTTGCCCAGTGCTTCATATTTTCATTACTGACATATTTTCACATCTTATTTTGAATAATAATACCTTTTGTCCATTGGTACCTACCAGAATTTCGCCACCTACCAGAATTTCGCCAAAACTGTCAGAAAAGGAAAAAAAATCACATAATGCTCAACAAATTTGATATGATAACATTATGATTACAATTTAATTTGTGATAAATATTATCTGATAAACTGTATAGCAATGCATAAAAGGTGTATTTTTGTTATACATGTGTATTTTGTAACTCCATGGCGGGCCGTGGGGTATATGTTCGGTAGTCCCAGTTTCATACACCCATAGAATGACAGGACAATTATGGATTTACCTGTGGCGGGCAGGTGGCATCTACTGAGGTTGTCTGCTCTCAATCTTAACTAAGTTTGATAACCAGCCAGATAATACCAAACATTCCGGAGTTGTGTCCCTTGAATTGATGAAAAATTGCTAAATAAAGAGTTTCCACTCTTTAATTCTAACAAACATAACCAATATGTAGTATACCAAACTTTGTCACATTGTGAATTGGCACAGTGTTTCAATCATGTTTGAATATCTCATACACTCCAGAGTTACGACCCTTGAATTGATGGGACTATTTTGAGATTTTCAGCTCTCTAGTTTCTTTTTATATATGGTAAGGAAACATCATAGGCTACTAAATGTGCAAGTTAAGGCAATTTTTTTTTTTTTTTTTTTTTTTTTTTTTTAGATTTTTAGAAATATTATGAATATCAAACTTTAGTCTGTTATCTTGATATCTTTCATTTTACAGAATCAACACCACCAACACCAATAAGAGGATGTTAATTATGTAGATAGATGTTAAAGATTTTTATGTATGTTTTGCAGAATAACGCTGTTTTCATGCAAGTTTTTTTTATGATTTTGTTATAGTATGTATAACTTTTCTCCAATTTTTAAGCATATATATATATTTCTAAAACAATCACATGTGAGATTATATATATTATTTCTATAGCAACCACATTTGAGATAATATGTATTTCTAGAGCAACCACATTTGAGATTATATATATTTCTGAATCAATCACATTTGAGATGTAGCCCCATGTCTTTTACAAGTCATGTATCAAAATGTGAAATAAAATAAGATCGAAGTTGGTGAGCCAATAAAATAAGCAAATTCTATTACTGGCTGAAAAATGAGAACCCTAGCATATGCCTTTAAGCCTAATATAATAGTCTAATTTGTGTCAATTTAGTCTGCTTCTTGAATTTTTAAAACTGAAAATTGGAATTTGTTTTTAATTTTAAGAAAATGAAAATTTCAGTATTATTAAGCACTTGATATTTTTGCTGAAATTCAAGCAGGTGTTTGTGTTAACCTGTTTCCAATTATTTTGGAAAAAAATGTTTTCACTACGTCAATAATATTTAATAATTCAGATAGCATTGCCATACAGGTTTTATTTCTTTTGCGGCATAATTATTATTTCCGAAGATTTATTAGGTAGACAGAATATTCAATTACAAACTGAGGGAAAGATTTGTCAAGGACTAAACTTAGTCTGAACCAGGTGTTTTCCTTAATGAAAACAGTATGGTGTATTGGCAGCTGTCCTCAGCTGTCTGGATAAATCTGCATCCTGGTTTAAATAAGACTTATTGTTATACAGAGCAGTTTTGTCTTGTCTGAGACCGGAAGTTCAGTATGTCTGATCTTACTTGCTCCCTGCCACATCTCGGGGAGCTGGGCAAGACCTCATTATGTTGCTTTTGAGACAGAAGGCACTCTTTGCCTCCTTTGAGTTTCTGAGATTCAGGGTTATATTTGTCCCTCATCAGTTTCCATTATGGATCAGAACATCTGTACAAAAAGCACCTAGTTGTTAGTCTAAATGAGGCTGTGCGAAGTTCTTGTACATACATGTAATACCTGACACTATCCTTTGTTAGAGAAAAATCTCTTCATATACATTAATTTACTCTTAATTGCCATGCTAAATTTCATAATTGGACTTGTCCTTTCTCTATTTTCTCTACAACTTTATCATTAGTTGTTAATGAGGGCGCTTCCTGGACATATATTGACTGAATAGCAAACAGTGCAGATCATGATCAGACTGCACAGATGTGCTTGCTGATCTCGGTCTGCAATGGTTGCAAAGGCAGTCCCAAGTGCCCACAGCATTATAAGGGTTAAAAGGCCACCTGTATAGGAAAAAGTTAAACATACAATTTTTGTGTCACTTGCTGTGAGCAGAGTTGACACATAGGGATCTCTTTTCTGTTGTTTGTCTGTCTGTCACACTTTTTCCATCACGCTTCAGCAGGTGACACATGTGTTCCAAGAGAACACTCTTGTTTCTTCACAAAAAGTGATTATTTTGTATAATACACTGTATTGAGTTACCTTCCCTCATGTTTTATTCTGCAATTAAGAAATAAGTGGACATTATATTTGACAATATTCTTACAATTAAGATCAACTTTGTTAGTATAAAGTTTAGTATAACTTACCCCTGGTGCCAAAGGCACAGATGTTCCTTTCCACATGGGAGTACACTGACATATTTAATATGCTTTCTTAAATATATTTATACCTTTCAAAATTTTAAAGCTTGATGTAAAACATTGTCGGAAACCCCTGGTTAAGTTATTCCATTTCATTCACCTCATGACATCATACCTGTGAAAAGTAGGTTGTTTTACAGCAGTTTTTAATAAAGATACACACACACATAAAAAAAAACACAGTTTGTAGATGACTCAGTAGAGAAATGTGACTGAGTTATAAATGTAAACATATGCAACTGGAATTGTTATTCTTGAACTTTGGGCTGTAGTGAAAACTAGACAAAAAGCAGTACGGAAAGAAAGGGTATTGATCCCTTTTTGACAAACTGCTGAGGCTGTTATCACATTAGAGAGTGAACTCCCACTAACTAGTTTTGCAATTACACAGGATGCTGCAAGGCTCTTCAGAAGAGATGACAACAAAGAAGGGTGAATCTGAAAATGACGGAGGTCCCCAGTTTGCCGAGGTGTTTGTGATTTACTGGGTTGGAGCTGTGGTGGTCACACTGAATACTAAGTTGCTTGGAGGGAACATGTGAGTATCCGTTAGTGTGCAGAGGTCGATATTTTGCGTGGTTGAAATTTTATCCGAGTACCGTAAGGCAAATATATTCCCCTATAGGAAATGAATCCAAAATCTCCCCTATGAGAGTCTGGATATTTTTACAAGCTAGCTCTTTGAGACAAGGATTTTTCATTAACTTCTGAAGGTACTGGTCCAATCCAGGAACTGTCAAGGGGAATTAGTTTAAGTTGTAGGAAATGGTTTCCCAATTGAATCAAAATAAATAAGTTTAAACTATAAAATCATTGTTTACATGTACCTACTTAAAGTGAATTTTAAATAAAATAATAAAAAGGTAGTTAAATACTGACATGTTTTCTCTATTATATATTGTTTTCAACGAAAAATTCTAACATTTGTATTGATGATGTCTGAGCAAATGTCATCGGGTGTCCGCTCAGGCTTACATTTTTTTAGCTTGACTATTAGAAGAATATTAGAGCTATAGTATTCGCCCTTGCGTTGGCGTTGCAGCTTTTGGTTAAAGTTTTGCATGCAAGCTATTATCCAGCTTGTATCTCAATAACCATTTATGGTATTGACTCGAGAAAGGTTATGGATATGTTTAGGTGCATCAGTCAACCAAGGTAGATAACTCTTGATGGAACATATTACAAATTATGGCCCCTTTTTAACTTAGAAATTTTGGTTAAAGTTTTGCATGCAAGATACTCTCATGCTTATATCTCAGTATCCAGGCATGTGATTGATTTGAAACATCTTTAATATGTTTAGGGGTATCATAATTTCAAGGTAGATAACTCTTGATGGAATATATTACAAATTATGGCCTCTTTTAAACTTAGAAATTTTGGTTAAAGTTTTTGCATGCAAGCTACTATCTAGCTTATATCTCAGAAATATGACTAGAAAGTTAAGGAGTGTATTAAGGGGTATCACAAAACCAAGGAGGATAACCTTTGGACTGAATTTTATACAAATTATGGCCCTTTTCTAACTTGGATACTTGGTTAAAGTTTTGCTTGCACAGTGTTATTATGCTTCTGTCTGAGTAACTAGGCATGGGGTTGATTTTAGACTTCATGAACATATTAAGGAGTATCAGACTATCAAGGTATATCATTTTTGACTATTTTTATGTACAGGGTATGTGAAGGGCAAGAATTGAAATAGATTTCAATTGATTTACTAAGAAGCATTTTGAATAGTCGAGCGTGCTGTCCTCTGACAGCTCTTGTTTTATTTGCTATAATTTCTGTGTATTTCATTGGATTGCTTCAAATTTTGGACAATTGCTTCTTCATTATGCTGTTGACCTTGACCTATTTTGATGAAAAAAGCCCGAAAAAGCCTGTCTGTAATACCATCAGGTCTTTTTTTTTTTTTTCAATTTTTTAGCTTGGAGCATCTTCATTGATAGCTCTTGTTCAAACTTAATACCGGTAACTTAATACCTCAATTTTTTACTTCACCTCATGAATATTCATGTAAAAATAATTAATAATGGTATGAATATTAATTTACTGAGTTTTAAATTGGCATATGAAACAATGGATTTTTCTTTACCATGGTGACTGTGTAGGGTCTGAGCTACACTATTGTATGCATGAGCAAACAGAAAAGACCCTGATCAGGTAGCTCTTGGAAGGAGCTGTCTGATCTGGGTCTGCACTGTTTGCCAACATGTCAAACTCCATTTTTGGCAAGTATCTTTGATATCCTTCCTTGAGGTACCAAGCATTTTTCCAGGAATTACTGAGAGGAATTAGTAATGCATGTAATCGTAAGAATTTGTTTCCCAGTTAATGTAAAATAAAAAAAAAAGTTTTAACCAGATATAAGGTCAGGAGCCTCCTGATATTTTTTTTAATTACTAAATGTTTAACTACATTTGCACTCAAGCACTTAGCTTAATATTGAATGAACTGCTTTTTAGCTCACCTGAGCCAGAGGCTCAAGGTGAGCTATTGTGACCGGTCTTCGTCCGTCGTCCGTCCGTCCGTCGTCCGTTCGTCCGTCCGTCCGTCGTCCGTCCGTCCGTCGTCCGTCAACATTTTGCTTCAAACGACATCTCCTCCTTAACCGCTTGGTCAATTTTGATAAAACTTTACAGGGATGTTCCTTGGGTGGTCCCCTTTCAAAGTTGTTCAAAGAATTGAATTCCATTTGGAATTCTGGTTGCCATGGCAACGGAAAGAAAAAACTTAAAATGTCTTCTTCTCCAAAACAACCAACTGAATTTCAAAATGTTTTGGCACAGATGTTCCTTTGGTAAGTGTCTACCAAGATTGTTCAAATTATTTGGATCCGTAAAAAAACATGGCCGCCAGGGGCGGGGCTTATTTGCCTTATATGTATATAGAGAAACCTTTAAACAACATCTCCTCTGAAACCACTGGACAGAATTTGATTAAACTTGGCAGGGATGATCCTTGGGTCAACCTTCACAAAAGTTGCTAAAATAAACTTGATCCATGTAGAACTCTGGTTGCCATGGCAACAAAAAGGGGAAAAAAATGAAAACTTTAAAAATCATCTTCTTCAAAACTACTGGCCAGATTTTAAAATAAATTGGTACAGATGTTCCTTGGGTCAACCTCTACCAAAGTTGCTAAAATTATTCCGATCCGTAAAAAAACATGGCCGCCAGGGGCGGGGCTTATTTGTCTTATATGTATATAGAGAAACCTTTAAACAACATCTCCTCTGAAACCACTGGACAGAATTTGATTAAAATTGGCAGGGATGATCCTTGGGTCAACCTTCACAAAAGTTGCTAAAATAAACTTGATCCATGTAGAACTCTGGTTGCCATGGCAACAAAAAGAAAAAAAATATGAAAACTTTAAAAATCATCTTCTTCAAAACTGCTGGCCAGATTTTAAAATAAATTGGTACAGATGTTCCTTGGGTCAACCTATTTATCTCAGGTGAGCGATTTAGGGCCATCATGGGCCTCTTGTTTTATTTTTTTTTATTGTAATTTACAACAATGGGCTGAAAAATTCTTAAGAGATTCTCCCATCTACTTTAAAAAAGAAACAAAAGTTTGAAATCAGACCAAATAGCAGAACAATAATTTATAGGTTTGTCTTCCTTCAGGAGATAATGTATTTATTTTTCTCTTTCAAAATTTTACAACATACACATATAATGTTTTTTCTTTTGCAATTCTGCCTAGAGGTTTACTTACTGTTCTCAGGGTGAAATTTGCAAATGCAGGACAAATGGATATATTGTCAGATTTGCTTGGGCAACCCATTTATCTTGTGTGGAGGCGACTCATAACCTTTTGTCTACTGATGTAAATTTCAGCAGAACGGTACACAAGAGTACTATAAAGATTTGCAAGATGTTTAGAAATAAATTGAATATCAATACACTGTCTGTGTTTCACAGGTTTGCATCTTATATAGAAAAAAATATTGCACAGATTCACTGGTATGTTGATATAACTGTAGGTATAATGTTTATTGTTCCAGACTTGTTTCTTTATTGACATTATTGGTAAATCATTTGTTTCAACTTAGGCATGCCCCCAGTGTGAACCAGTACTTTGAGTCATGGTAGATTACTCATCAGTAGCATACCCATGGTAAGGGAAATGTCCTGGAAAATTGAGTTTCCTTTTCAAGATAAAAAAATTTCAATTTTGATTATATATATAATTATTAGAAATTTTGAAACCAGTTTCAGACTTTTTAATCAATTGTAATTATTAAATTGGAGGATAAAAAACTAAGGCAGTTTTATTAAAATGCAGTTCCATCATTAAATTTTTTTAACTTTTATTTTAAACCTTTTATATACTACTCAAAGTTTGCTAAGCACCATCCGCTATTTTCCCGTAGCGTTTCATGCTTAGACAAGAGACTTTAAAGGCATGCTACATTAAGTTTTACGATAAAACAAATCTTGCTTTTATGCAGAAGTATTGTTTATGTACCAAACTTACTACCAGTTACAAATAATAAGCCTTTCAGATCCTCAATACTGGGAATTAATCATAATTAGAAAGTGCGAAATTTTGAGAAAACACATTAAAATTTAAAGTCAGCTAAATTCAGAACTTTAATCTTCAAATATTCCTGTTTTCTAAATGGAATACTTTTAAGGATATTTGTGACGATGTTGGCCTGTTCATGGTCATTTTTTTCTGTATTGATCACAAGATTTAACTTCAATTTATAAAATGCCATTTCTTGCAAAAAACACACTTTTGTGAATTTGCCAACTAATGACAGGAATTGGCTAAATCGTTGTTACTCATTTTTGAGTCTCTTTTCTATCATTTTGACAAAAACTATGGGTAAAAATGATGGTCAGCTAACGCTTTCCTTTCAGGCACATAGCATTACATTAAGCATGTGTTTTCATGTGACTCTATGGGAAAATAGCCGGTGGTGCTTAGCAATCTTTGAGTAGTATAGTTTCTTAAATCTCAAGGTGTTGTATTTTATTTTCTCTGAAAGAAAAATCTCATCAATTTTATATTGCTTGTGGACTATTTAATTTAACACTTAGCAGTAATAGATGAAGCTTTTTAGTTTGGTCAGGGAAAATGAAAGTCTCAAGGAAAAATGAGGGAATTTTATTTTCTTGGATTTGTGGAAATCCCAAACAGTCTTGCCCCCAGTAAGGTACAAGCAAACAGGCACCTTCTGGTCCATAGTTATATTGTATGCCACCTTTGAATGATGGTTCCATTCCATTTATCAATCAGGTTTTTTTTTTTTCGAACATTCTTTATCAGAGGCTGCACACAGGCGTCTTTCTCATAAAATGTGTTTAAATTCATGTCATTTTCCTGAAATTTGATTTTTACTCCAGAATATTTCTTCTCCTACTGTAAAGAAAATGACACTTTTTCCACAATATTTAAGAATCACAAACTATTTTATGGCCAGGGCACTGATCCCTGAAATCTGAATAATAATCCCATGCCAAAAGAAAAGAGACAACCGGTAGTGGGTTTTCAGGTTTTCTGCAGATGATTAATATCTTCAACAGTGCACATGATTCATTGAATGGAAAAATATTTGTTTGCTATAATTATTCACAATATATTAATTTAAATATATTTACATTTAGATACTACATTTATCAGTAAAGGTTAAAAAAAAAATCTCATGCTGTCACTGTCAACATTTTAAATTTGTAAAAGCTCCATTTAAAGAGATACATATATATTAAACTTTGCTTTTTAGAGTATGAGCTACATTATGGCCAAAAAAAAAAAGAGAGATTTTTTTCTTTCTTTCGTTCTTTTTTCATACGCTGCCGGAGGCAGTCGTATATTGGCATCATCTTCTCCGTCTGTGAGTTGGTCCATATATATGGCAGTATGTCCATTTCTTGTGAACGCAACTCCTTCTTTGTTTCTGAATGAATCTTTTCAAAACTTGGTCAATGTCATTACTATAATGGGTAATGTGCATGAAGTGGCGATTTTCCGGTTCATTGATTTTTACAAGATTTGTGTCCCTTGAAATTAAGTCTCTGTAGCTGATTGATATTGTAGCCTTATGAACGCAACTCTTCCTACATTTCTGAAGGAATTTTTTCAAAACTTGATCAGTGGCATTACTATTATAGGTAAATGTGCATGAAGTGGTGATTTTCCGGTTCAATGATTTTTACAAGATTTGTGTCCCTTGAAACTTAGTCTCTGTAACTGATTAATATTGCAGCCTTGTAAACGCAACTCCTCCTACGTTTCTGAACGAATCTTTTCAAAACTTGATCAGTGACATTACTATAATGGGTAGATGTGCATGAATGGTGATTTTCAGGTTCATTAAATTTTGCAAGATTTGTGTCCCTTGAAACTAAGTCTCTTTAGCTGATTGATATTTCAGCCTTGTGAATGCTATTCCTTGTATGTTTCTGACCTAATCTTTTCAAAACTTGGGCAATGTCATCACTATACTGGGTAGATATGTACAAAGCAGGGATTTTGATGTTCATGAATATTTGCAATAGTTATGTCTTTTTAAACATGATCTCTTGAAAACACAACTCAAGTTTCTAAATAGGTAAAAGTGCATAAAACGGATTTTCTGGTACTGTGATTTTTGCAAGAGTTATGTGGAGAAAGAGAAAAGGATTCATATTAATACTGCTGTTTGACCTACTTTCCTATTGGAAGCCTTTTTAGGGTTCTATATCTGTTTATAAGTATCCTTTTTTAATCCCCCGCCGCGAAGCGGGAGGGGGGTTATAGGAATGCCCTTCGTCCGTCCGTCCGTCCGTCAGTTCGTCCGTCAGTCCGTCAGTGTGTCCGAAACATTTTCGTGTCCGCTCCATATCTCATGAACGCTTGGACACATTTTCTTCAAACTCGGCTAAAGTGTTAACCTCATTGAGCTGATGTGCAGAAGGCATGAGGCGGTCACGCTGGCTCAAGGTCAAGGTCATACTTGAAGGTCAAATGATATTTTCGTGTCCGCTCCATATCTCATGAACGCTTGGACACATTTTCTTCAAACTCGGCTAAAATGTTAACCTCATTGAGCTGATGTGCAGAAGGCATGAGGCAGTCATGCTGGCTCAAGGTCAAGGTCATACTTGAAGGTCAAATGTTATTTTCTTGTCCGCTCCATATCTCATGAACGTTTGGACACATTTTCTTCAAACTCGGCTAAAATGTTAACCTCATTGAGCTGATGTGCAGAAGGCATGAGGCGGTCAGCTGGCTCAAGGTCAAGGTCATACTTGAAGGTCAAATGTTATTTTCGTGTCCGCTCCATATCTCATGAACGCTTGGACAATTTCTTCAAACTCGGCTAAAATGTTAACTCATTGAGCTGATGTGCAGAAGGCATGAGGCGGTCATGCTGGCTCAAGGTCAAGGTCATCCTTGAAGGTCAAATGTTATTTTCGTGTCCGCTCCATATCTCATGAACGCTTGGAAACAATTTCTTCAAACTCGGCTAAAATGTTAAACTCATTGAGCTGATGTGCAGAAGGCATGAGGCGGTCACGCTGGCTCAAGGTCAAGGTCATCCTTGAAGGTCAAATGTTTAAGCCTCCACTTTTTCATGTCATCTCGATATCTCGTGTCATGTTCACAATCATACAAATTATGTCATGATATATAAAGTTTTTAATTGAGTTACACATGTATTTTGTGGTTACCTAACACATCCTATACTTCATTGATGTTCACTTTTTGTACTGTTTCCCATGTAAAACTTGTCAGAAAACTTTTGATATATGTGCCTCCGAATTCTGAGATTCATACATAACTCCGGAAAGTTAAATTGTCTTAAACTGATCTTCTATGTCTGCTACAACCATGCCAGGTTAAGGTGAACATAATCCTATGACCAAACAAATTCTAATATTTGGCCAGCGGCAGGGGATATAGCTGTCCTTTGGACTGCCTTGTTCTTCCTGACTTAAATATTTTGTTAAATAGGACAATAAGCTCCAATTATCCAATTCAATACTCTGTTTGCTGTTTCTTTTCCATTTAATGAGATTTACCATTCTGTAATTATAATGGTAGTTTTGTGATTTTTCCATGAAATGACCATTTTTAGGTTCGGCCATTTTGATAGAGACTCCAGCGGTAATTCTATGATTTTTTTTCTCCATGAAATTACCATATTTGGGTTCAAGCCATTTTGATAGAAATTCCTACAATCTACCAATCTGTCATAGAGACAGCTGGCACAGATTTATCTTCATGTTGACAGACTTTTAGCATACAGATAGTGAGTCTATAGACATGATCTTCACAGACATTCAGGATGCTAGTAGTGGGACATTAGAGGTCTACTATTCTCCACATAAAACCATATGGCTAGCTGTGTAACACATACAATACAGTCCTGGCAGTTTAGTAGAGACAAGTGGTGCTGAGTTTATCTTCATGTTGACAGACTTTTAGGATACAGATATGAGTATTTCATTGTACCAGTAACAAGACAGATTGTATTTTGTAAGTTTAAGAAATGTTCTTTTTTCACAGGTTTTTTATTCATGCTATTGGTTTTATCAGAATAATTAAACATGCTGGTTCAGCCCATCCTAGCTATTTTTTTCATTCTGCAGGTTATCAATTGGTTGACATAAAATATTCTTATATACTCTAATTCACATAACTAGTGCCTCTCTTGTGGATGGGGTGGGGCTTGGTGTCTTAATAGGTTCAACAGGGCGTACCCCGGAGCCTCTTACTACTGATGGTTTGAGTCCACTCAGGGACATGTTAGAAGGGATTATACAATGTAATCCCTGCTGAAGTTTGGTGGTTTTCACTGGGTAAAAAGCTTGTTAATAACAACAAAACAAATTCAAATATGGAGCTATGGGGTATTCAGAAAATGAAATATGAACTTACATTCACCCTTTTAGGAGCAAACAGATTTATTTACATGTATGGGCTTTTCTGGTTGAAGTTAATTCCAGTCAGCTAGGCTGGTTAGCAGAGTAAAACTTTCAACTCTGGACAAATGTGGATAAACTGTTTTGCTCAAGAAAACACCCAGCTCACCTGCAGGGATCGAACCTACTACACAGGCAAACACAATCTCAGGCCCCTGTCTTTTCATCATCTTTAGTGATTGCCTCACTCAGAGAAAAGTTTATTCGCAAATATACTGCTCTTTCAGCTAAATTAATTGGTCTCACAGACTTCATTATAAGCTTATGCTCACAGAAATGTTAAAATAATTAAAAGGACCCTCTTAGTCTTTATATTTTGTAGCGGCGTATATTGTGGCAGCACTGGCACTCTTTTTTTTTTTTTTGTAAATAACAAATCACATTATGTAACAAATCTAGGTAAACCTCACCATCATAGTTATAATAGATTTTTTTAGATTTTTTATGAGCATTAAGATCATATTTCTGACACAGAAAGTTGCGTGAGAATGGTACATTATAACGGGGGTAAACATAGATTGCTATAAAATCCGACACATGGATGTGTGCCACTCCAAATGGAAATATCTCTTTAGCACGTGGCAACAGGTTTGAAGAGGAAACTTTTCTGTCTTTGGTGAGAAACCGTCCTATTATTGTCTTCAGTTTGAGTATGGGGATTCAAAAGTGATAAAATAGTCTGCTTTTAAAAAGTATCAGTTTCCAAGGGAAGGTTGCTATGTATATGTGCTCAGTTTTACACAGTATGTGTAACATATTGGTCAAAGAGGCTCTTTATTTTCATAAACACAAAGAACAAACAGATCATTTTTAAAGTTTCGGCCTTTCGGGAAAATACGCCACAACATCCATTCTATTACTATACAGTATGTTTCAAAACATGCTGTGCCCCTTTTCGCTCTAACTGTACATGTATTAGCATTATATTTAGTATCCTGTTTGGACTTCTATCATTGTGTGGATTTAAAAAAGCATCATTTATATGAGGCTTTGCTCTAATGAAATATTCTTTTCTCTTGTAAATTGTAAGCTTTCATTCCTTCATTTGGTATTACTGGTACCATACATTAGTTTAGCAAAATTCGTATAACTTTACAGTAAAATTCAGGGGAGGTGTTTTCTTTCTAAAGGAAGTTGCAGCCACATGCATTTATAAAGAGGAACAGATAACATTTCCCTGTCATTTTTAATTTGACTGAGTAATCAGTATATAATATGGAGTATATAATATGGTGTCTTTAACACAGTTACCACACAGTGACCAGTTTTCAGATATCATAGAGCAAATGAAAATACTCCTGTATGGATAGGTCATATGAAAAACTCCTGTATGGATAGGTCATATGAAATACTCCTGTATGGATAGGTCATATAAAAATACTCCTGTTTGGATAGGTCATATGAAATACTCCTGTATGGATAGGTCATATGAAATACTCCTGTATGGATAGGTCATATGAAATACTCCTGTATGGATAGGTCATATGAAAATACTCCTGTATGGATAGGTCATATGAAAATACTCCTGTATGGATAGGTCATATGAAAATACTCCTGTATGGATAGGTCATATGATATACTCCTGTATGGATAGGTCATTTGAAAATACTCCTGTATGGATAGGACATATAAAATACTTCTGTATGGATAGGTCATATAAAATACTCCTGTATGGATAGGTCATGTGAAAATACTCCTGTATGGATAGGTCATATAAAATACTCCTGTATGGATAGGTCATATGAAAATACTCCTGTATGGATAGGTCATATAAAATATTTCTGTATGGATAGGAAAATACTCCTGTATGGATAGGTCATATAAAATACTCGGATAGGTCATATGAAAATACTCCTGTATGGATAGGTCATATAAAATTTATGCAAAGTAGTACTGAGTATCTACCATGCAAAACAAACTGAATTAATTACGTCAGATTTTTTTTTTTTAGTTTTGTCACTTATCTCAGAAATTGGACTGGTATCTGTCCATTTTAAATTGAGTAATTATGCAAATAGCTATCTTATCTGTTCCTCTGTTTATAGGATGTATTTGGTTACTGGGGCCTATTTCACTATACTTCGTATTTTCCTGTGATATTTTCTTTAATTAAGATGTGTGTATAATGCAATGAAATGGGTCAACTGTCCTAATGTTTTTTTGTGAAAATTAGACATTAGTAGAAACTATTTAGAACAACAGACTTAAAACTAAGATCAATTTTGATCATACGAAGTTTAGTGAAATAGGCTCCTGGTGTTACCTTGACACAGACATGTTGGATGTAGCAACCAGAATTTGCCAAGTGCATTTACAATGCAGACATCTGGGATCAAAATGGCTGTTGTTTGCACATTCAGTTCAGTATAGGTCTGTGAGACTAAGATCATGGTTTAGTGTGCTAGGTTAATTACATGGTGTTCCCTGGGAAAACCAGACTTTGTCATGTCAGTATAATTTGCAAAGGAGGAAGCCTTGGAGTTTAACCAATAAGGATAAGAAAATTTTACAAAATGTAAAATTAAAAAATGCCTTGGCTGCACTGAGAATATTTAGAGGCTGACAATTTTCTGATTTTGATGTATGATATTTACTCTCGACTTTGTTATTTCCCTACCACTGAGTGTCAAGGGCATAATGTTTTACCAGTGTCTGTAATTTTATAAGAGATACAAATCCATTTTGCATTCCTTTATGTATTTTTGACAGGGTTATAACCCTTGAACTAAGAATATATCTTTTAATAATGATTTCCTATTACCTTAAGCTGATTTTTTTAGTAGGCAGGAAGCTATGATGAGCTAAAGTCTCTGAGTTGCCATTTCACTAACCATGACTCAAATTGTTCCCCTAAGCACATAATTATTTAAAGGAGTTGTGGTCCTTGAACTATGAAAATTTCTGCTACAAAATTCATTTTAGATTTGGGCAATCAGTTTGTAACGACACATTATGATAAAATAGATGTATTACCCTGAACTTAATTTATATTGCTTATTTAAAAAAAAAAATCAGCTTGCTGTTATAATACTTTGAATTTTCATTCTTCATGTCTTCAAATTGTTATTAAACTTAAGATTATCTCAACCAAATAAGTAACTTTCCTTGCATTTAAAGGTATTATTCTTACCGGTACTCTAAAAGTGGAAAACGTATTACTTTAAGGTACATGTATTGAATCTCAAAACATTCATATTCAAAGGTAAATTTCAGGTGTTTAATAATTATGTCATTAAATTATTAGCTCAGCTGTTTTTTTGTGTGTTTTTTTGTTGTTGTTGTTTTTAGCTCACCTGAGCATGCTCAGGGTGAGCTTTTGGGATACTTGATTGTCCGTCTGCCGTCGTCCGTCAACAATTTGATGTTTACACACTAGAGGCCACAATTTTGATCCAATCTTCCTCAAACTTGGTCAGAATGTTTGTCTTGATGATATCTTGAACCCTTTCGAAAATGGGTCAGGTTGGATTAAAAAGTAGGTCAGTAGGTCAAATCTTAGAAAAATCTTGTTTACACACTAGAGGCCACAATTTTGATCCAATCTTCCTCAAACTTGGTCAGAATGTTTGTCTTGATGATATCTTGAACCCTTTCGAAAATGGGTCAGGTTGGATTAAAAAGTAGGTCAGTAGGTCAAATCTTAGAAAAATCTTGTCGTCTGTCAACGATTTTGATGTTTACACACTAGAGGCCACAATTTTGATCTAATCTTCCTCAAACTTGGTCAGAATGTTTGTCTTGATGATATCTTGAACCCTTTTGAAAATGGGTCAGGTTGGATCAAAAAGTAGGTCAGTAGGTCAAATCTTAGAAAAATCTTGTTTACACACTAGAGGCCACAATTCTGATCCAATCTTCCTCAAACTTGGTCAGAATGTTTGTCTTGATGATATCTTGAACCCCTTTGAAAATGGGTGGGGCTGGATAGAAATGTAGGTCAGTAGGTCAAATCTTAGAAAAATCTTGTTTATACTCTGAGGGCAACATTTTTGGTCCAATCATCCTCAAACTTTGGTAGAATGTTTGTCATGATGATATCTTTTGTGGATGGGGTCAGAAAATTCCTGAACATTGTTTCACCTCATCATCTTAATTCTAAAGCAATCTGTTTTGTATAGGCAATGAATGATAATTTTCTCAGGTGAGTGATCTAGGGCCATCTTGGCCCTCTTGTTTAAAGAAAGGTATTGTCATCACTCTGGTGTCAATGTCATTGTTATTGTGAAAAACTAAAAGCTAATGGTCATAATTTCTTAACCATTAGACGGTCAGTCATCAGACTTCACATATTTGTACATTATTAGATCTACAATCTCATCAAGGGCCATAACTCATAGGCTCATTTATACCAGATTTATCTACCCTTTTTAAAGATAAAACAAAACAGGTGAATGTTGGCATCCATATACAGTGCTCTTGTTTGAATTGATTTAATATATAAGACTAAGAGGGACAAAATTAAAATTCGCAAATGACAAGTTACAATCTCAGTCACACTAATATTCAGTTTGTTAATTTGAAATTTTTTTAATTTAAAAATTTTTTTATACATGATCATTTATTATTCTTTAGAATAAATATGTTTATATAAACATTTTTTTTTTCTGAAATATCAAAATTAGGATTTTAGATTTTGAAATTTTTGTTATAAATTAAAGGTTTGGTTATGTAAATTCAAGCCATTTGGAATTCAAGTTTTACAGGAGAATTATAACCTTTTCAATTTCAAGACACTTAGGAAACACATTGAAAAGGAAAGTTTCTTTTTTGCTTCAGTATACCTTAAAAGTTCATTATAGAATTTTTTTTTTTTTTGCAGTTCCTTTTTCCAGAGTGTGTGTGTACTAGGGTACTGTGTGTGCCCGCTAACAATCGCGCTGATAATCTGTCGCTGTATCCTGATCGTCAATCACCAGACCACAGCCTTGTTTGTCATCAGATTCGTCACAGTCGTCCTGGGCTTTGCATGGTCAACATTTGGTATGTATATACATCCGAACTCCAGCTTAAGCAAATAAAATATATCATGTAAGAAAATGAAAAAAGCCACGAAATATATAGCATGAAACAAGTAGAACTATTACTTTATCCCTTTCCCTCATAGAGGACACCATGAAAAGACCTATGCGAACAGCATAAAACCAGATCAGCCTGCGAGTAACTCGCAGGCTGATCAGGTTTTATGCTGTTTGCTGCTCCTCATCGGTCTGGAAATGAGGATTTTGTAATTAAATTTGGTAAGGTTTAACTGTGGTTTTCTGCAGATCAGACTTTATGTGATACCTATTGAGGGCGTCAAAATGAGTCTATATGAGGGAAAGGGTTATAGTAAGAGTGTATTTCATTTATTCTTGTGGTCTGGGAATTTTTTTTCTTTCATGTCCTCTTCACTCGGACATAAAAATATGTCGTTTATCACCAATCATCAAATAACATGGGATCATACACTGTAACAAGCCAATATTTTCAGTTACTGTTAAGATATACATGTAGTTCTATTGAAAATTCTTTTGAAAAGTAAATATATATTATATATATATACATGTATACGCCTTTTTTCAACCCTTTGCCTCATGAATATTTATGTACAAATTCATGACTTGGTGAATATTTGTTAACTGATATTATATTAATTTAAATAATATATTTAACAGTACATCTTTCTTTACCATGCAGACTGCGTAGAATCTGAGTTTCAATACTGTATGAGGAGAGGCCCTGATCAGACAACCCTTGGGAGAATTTGTCTGATCTTTGTCTGCCTCTGTTTGCCAATGTGTCAAAACGAGTATATGAAGTGAAAGGTTAATATGACAAGTAATGGATTCTCATAATGGCTGCAATGACTTTGAATTGATGTAACATTTTACAGTATGAGACCTTTACTGACATTGGGAAATAAAACACCCATGTGAGGATGTAAGTTACGGTCCTTGACCCAATACATTAGCCAGACATTCGGTAACACGATTCTTTATTTCATCAGTATCATCAAGGTCTGGCGCTTTCTAAGAAATAATACAGTGTTTGAACAAATTGTCACATGTCATTTATTATTAGCATCTGCTTAATCTCTCGTGCTGACTTCTGCACTTTAATGAACCCTTTCTGAACAGATAAGTATGTAGAGCAGGTATTGTGCTGTTAGAAGTCACAGGGGTCAAATCCTCCAGCCATGTATCTGCTTAACACTTCACCGCATGAATATTCATGTACAAATTTTATGACTTGCTGATTATTAATAATCTGGACTTTGAGTT
This sequence comes from Solen grandis, assembly GCA_021229015.1. Classification (NCBI taxonomy): domain Eukaryota; kingdom Metazoa; phylum Mollusca; class Bivalvia; order Adapedonta; family Solenidae; genus Solen; species Solen grandis. Next base: position 25,156 of record JAIFHC010000513.1, read on the forward strand.
ATATATGAAATAATGTATTTCTCTTTGCTGTGCTGACTGTGAAGTATTGTATGAGCAAACAGAGGAAACCCTGATCAGACAGCTCCTAAATGAGCTTTCTTATCAGGATCTTTTCTGTTTGCTTTTGTGTTAGAACCTTTCCCTGAGCTTGAGTGGTTAGACCATCTGCCTCTGGAGGGAGAGGACATGGGTTCATTACCGGGCCGCGACATGCCAGTCATAAAAAATGGTACTGGTATAGCTCCCTAGCCTTTGCACTCATCATATAAGGGTTGTTCCAGGATTGGTTAGCCTGAAGTCAAGATAATGTGACTGGGTGTGGTATCATGCCACATATCTATGGCATGATACTGCAGTGTGACAGCACTATATCTGTCCAAAGTAGACATCGTATCCAAATAAATACTGTTGGTTGGACGTTAAACCAAACAAACATAATTATCTGAGTATTTTATTTCAACCATTGGTCCTTGGGTTATTAAAATTCTCCAGCATATAGAGAAGTCTGTATTTAGCTTCTTTTTAGGAATGAGGAAAAATAATTGTATAATTTTTTATGATTTAATGATTTTGGCTAATTTTTGATGATAAAAATAACAATAAACATAAATATATATGTATTTTCCTTATTAGGTTTGGCCATCTGTTTGCTAATCATTATAATCTATATGAGGCCTGTTAGATCATATTCCTTGCACATCACACTCACATGAGTTATGTCCCCTTGATATTTGTATAGTTAATAAGCATATGAAGGTTCTTGACCAGATTTCCTCTCTAAAAGCACTTGCTGAAATAAAATGAGACTTCTTAAAAGAAGTAAGTAATATCTTTCTTTGTGGATTTTTGTTGGCATGTTAAACTTTCATGATTGATGACAGAGTTACTGCCCCTTAATATGCATACATTATATTTACATATTAGACATTTTGTATGGAAAACATTGACCCAATAATTTTTTATTTGTTCCAATATTTGCTTGCTAACATCTGTAAGACAAATTTGGTCATTTTGGGAGGATATGTATTATGGTAGTTTCAAAACCTTAAGTCATTTAATTTTTTTTTGTATTTCAGCTTCGACAGCATTCCTGGCAGAGTCTCAGCCTCCAAACCGGAAAGTCTTAGCCATGTACCCAATATGCCTTTTCTACTTTGTAATGAGTTGGCTCATCATTTCACATACCCACTCATGAGGAGCATTACTGCCTGACTTCTGTTTTATTTCTTTAATTATGAGGTGTACATTCTGGGATATATATATATTGCTTCATTGGTCTCAACTATGAAGGAGGATGAATTGGAGATGGAACTACGTAGGTACTGATGGATGGCTGTTTAGCACCCAAGGGATCTGGTTGTGTTCTTTTTTTTGTCATAATTGTCAAAATGTCAGTTTCAATGACAGCATAGTTACAAGCAAGATACAAGCAAGATACAAGCATCACCCGGGAATTGTTGGTTTAGCCATTCTGCCAGTTGAATTTATTCTTCCATTGTCTGGGACCGGTGTTACAGACAAATTAGTGACATGTGCCAATGGAGCTAAAGGGTTTTTTGAATAGCATAAGAATGTGTCACATATTGTTTTTTTTATGTAATATATAGATTTTGCAGCTCAGCTGGGAAATTAATCAAGGCCTTGGCGCAAAGTTATGGCAAACATATACAAGACAAGAAGCAGTTACATGTACCCTAGTTTTGTACCAAGTCCATGGAATGTAAATTATTTTTCTGTAAAAATGCACTTTATTTAGGTATGATGTTTTTTGTTTTTTTCTTTAATTGGGATATTTACCAAAAATAACTTTTTTGTGGGGTAATTTTATTTATTAATTTTTTGTTAGCTCACCTGAGCACTTGTGCTCGGGTGAGCTTTTGTGATCGCCTTTTGTCCGTCGTGCGTCGTGCGTCGTCCGTCGTCCGTCGTCCGTCGTCAACAATTGCTTGTGAACACTCTAGAGGCCACAGTTTTGGCCCAATCTTCATGAAACTTGGTCAGGATGTTTGTCTACATGATATCTCGGATGAGTTCGAAATTGGGTCATGTGGGGTCAAAAACTAGGTCACTAGGTCAAATCTTAGAAAAAACCTTGTGAACACTCTAGAGGCCACAAATTTTGGCCCAATCTTCATCAATCCTTAATTCTAAGGAGTTTGTTACATGATATTCGGATTGTATGTTCGAAATTGGGTCATGTGGGGTCAAAAACTAGGTCACTAGGTCAAATCCTTGAAAAACCTTGTGAACACTCTAGAGGCCACAGTTTTAGCCCAATCTTCATAAAATTTGGTCAGGATTTTTGTCTACATGATATCTCGGATGAGTTCGATATTGGGTCATGTGGGGTCAAAAACTAGGTCACCAGGTCAAATCTTAGAAAAACCTTGTGAACACTCTACAGGCTACAATTATGGCCCAATCTTCATGAAACTTAGTCAGGACGTTTGTCTACATGATATCTCAGATGAGTTCGAAATTGGGTCATGTGGGGTCAAAAACTAGGTCACCAGGTCAAATCTTAGAAAAACTTTGTGAACACCCTACAGGCCACAGTTTTGGCCTAATCTTCATAAATTTTGGTCAGGATGTTTGTCTACATGATATCTTGCATGAGTTTGAAATTGGGTCATGTGGGATCAAAAACTAGGTCACCAGGTCAAATCTAAGAAAAACCTTGTGAACTCTCTAGAGGCCACAGTTTTAGCCCAATCTTCAATAGATTTGGTCAGGATGTTTGTCTACATGATATATTGGATGAGTTTGAAAATGAGTCACATGAGGTCAAAAACTAGGTCACCAGGTCAAATCTAAGAAAAACCTTGTGAACACTCTAGAGGCCTACATTTTTGTCCCAGTCTTCATTAAACTTAATATGAATGATGACTGCATGAATTCCCAGTTGAGTGCAAATTCAGGTAGGATCAATATGTAGGTCACTTAGTCAAATGTTAGAAAAACACTTTTAGATGCCAGATTTTTTGTCATTATGCCTAACACAGCCATCTTACTCAGGTGAGCGACACAGGGCCATCTTGGCCCTCTTGTTTACTTTCACATGATTTTGTTAATAATAACAGGACATAATTGAGTTTTTGCACAGTTCACAGGACAATGTCTAGGGACATTATTATGAATATATCTGGCATCTATGGTGAAGTAACAGTCTTTTTGCATAATGGTAAGGCACCAGTCATGTAATTGATAATAATAGTAAGAGAATACAATCCCTAGGATACTGCATCAAAAAAGTCTACCATTGTCTGATGATATGTTCATTTTTTTTTCTGCTTTTCTGTTGTATAATTTTATATGTATTTATTCTGACACCGTCAAAATCAATTATTCATATCTTTAGTTTCTGACTTACAATGTTCATCAATACTGGTGTTTGTATTAGTTTGAATGTTATGTGTCATTTTGACCTGTCTCATTATATTTGAGCTGTATCTTATGAAATGAAATGAAATCTTTTTCATATGTAATTTTGATCCATTATATTGAGATGTTTATTAAAATTTTTGTATGTTAAGACCACAAAAAATGAAGGTCAGATGGATGTTAATAATGTAGGGTTTAAAATATACTTTCAAAAAGATACATGGCGCGTATATTACATTCCATCAAAAGATTAGAATAGAAAACCAATGATGTACTCTTAAGGTAACCCATCCATCATTAAATTGTGGTCATGGTCCATCAAGTGATCAAGGGAATTTTATAGTAAATGCAAGCCTTTATAGACATGGAGCAAAATACCCTATACCTTAAACTCAATATATGCTTGCATCTGCACTGTAATCTTTTTAAGCATTTGAATGACCATGATTATAATCTAATGATGGATGGATTACCACAAAGGCTTTTAGAATAATGGCACTCAGTTCATATAGTCTGAATCACAAGAAAAGAATGGATACATTGAACATTTTCTAGTATTATTAAATTCAAGTGTTCTAGGTTTTAAGAATTATAAAACTTTTTCTGGCGTTTCTGACACATCCCAAAATGCAACTAGTGCCTGGGGTCTCCGTGGCTGAGAGGGTAACATCGTTGACTTTAACACTCACTCTGCCCCACACCACTAGGTTCGAATCCTGGCAGGGTCATTTGGATTTTCATATGAGGAAGCCTTCCAGCTGGCTTGCTGTAGGTTGGTGGGTCTACCCATATGCCTCAGTGCATTCGGGGTCTTCCTCCACCTATAATTAGTTGGACGTCATTATAAGTCTGAAATACTGTCACAATGATGGAAAGACAAATAAGTATAAGAAAAGATCCTATGAGTTGTTAAAAGAGTTTGTTATCTAGGGACCCATTTCAATAAATTTGATCTAAATTGTAAGTATTGAATAAGTAAGAATTGTTGTTCTACAAAGTGTCTAATAATGCCTTGTTTGCACAATAAAACATGAAGAAAGTTGACCCATTCTCTTGCCTTATACAAACACAACTCTTTTTGTAAAGAAAACTTCACAGGGAGAATGCTATATTTCATTTATGAATTTGCTCTTACAAATTTAATTTACTCTTGCAGTTTAATGAAACGAGCCCCAGTGTTTCAGCCTTACAGTATAAGTCTTCATCAAAATTCAAAAATTAGTTTCAAATGATAAACTGAAGTAGAATACACACTTTGATTGACATCATAAAAGCGAGGAGAAAAGCAGTTTTTCAGACATGGTATTTCACTGATTGTCCCATCCACATGTTGTGAGTGAAACTGTAGGCCATATATCATGGTGGATAATAGTTTGGAATGATTTTGTGCAGACGTGGGGCATATTATGACTTTCTGAATGACTGTTACCAAGGCTTGATTCATGAGAAGATTTCCTCTGTCTGGCACTTGTGGAGGATCCTATCATGGGGTTTATCTGTAAATCTAGGCAGATTTGAATAGTGTAGGTTGACCTTCACGGTCAGCATGGGTATATAGATTGTGATGAGAATTAGACAGACGTTCAGATCCAGGAATAAAATAAAAATTTGTATTTTGGTGGTAAAAAAATCTCACAAATAGTAAATCCATCTTTTTTTTTTTTAATTATTAATTTGACATCAATTCAGAAATAATGCTAAACCTCTCAGTAATTCCTGTGTTGAGCCAGTACTTTGTGCCCAGGAATTGATTAATGAATAAAAAAGATTGACTGTTAAAAAGACTGATATTATTTCTCAACCTAAGAAAGTCTTGCAAGTATATTAAGATTTACTTCATTTAGAAAATTTTTTTTTACAATGAATGGACAAGTTGTAAACAATGATATATTAGTAATGCTTAATCACTTATGCTTAGCTATTTTCATCGCTCTTAGATTTATTTTTTTTAACTTATTTTCAGATGGTATATTTACACCTAATTCTGTTTGTGATATTTGGAATTATGATTGTCCTAAATAATGTGATAGTGAAAATATTCTCTGATGAATCATTGATAATATTCAGCTTGATTTAGCTGCTAATCTGATTACAACAGATGATCTTAATATGAATGCACTGTAAACTTTTCTGAATTATATTGTGTATTACATGTTTTAACTTATTTGATGTAAATAAAGTGTGAAGATATGAAATGTACAAATGTATTCCCTTCATTTTTCATCCCCATCTGAAGCATGCCAGGCTTTTTATGTTGTTTTGGAGTTGACCCTTGATGTGACAGTATTTTAGTCATAGATGAAATTGGCCCTGTGGCTGACTAGTTAGAGACTGTCCCTGGTGGCTGAGTGGTTAAAGCGTCCTCCTTGGGAGTAGGAGAACGTCGGTTTGATCCCAGGCCACGACATACCAAATTAGTAAAAAATGGTACTGGTATACTCCCTTGCTTGGTGCTCAACATATAATGGTAGTTCCAGGACTGGTTGGCTCGGTGTCTGGATAATTTGACTTGGTGCGGTATCATGCCTTATGTCTACGTCGTGATACTGCAGTGTAGCAGCACTATATCAGTCTCAAGTTTACACAGTCTCCAAATGACTGAAATACTGATAGAGGGTTGTTAAATCCAACAAACAAAAATGTATTGGTTAAAGTGTCTGCCCTGGAATTGAGAAGTGGGTTTGATCTCCAGCTGCAACAAAGCAGTGAAGTTAATTTAAATGGTTCTGATGATGATGCTTGTTTTCTTGCTTGAATATAAAGGGCAGTAATACATGTGCGTACAGTTCATATACTCACTGAATTAGGTGAATATTACTTAGCTGAGCATGTTGGATATTTTCACTGAATAAGGTGAGAAATACTCATCTATATATAAAAATACTATTCACTCAAACAAATGGAATAGGTGAGTAATGATCATCTAGTAAGTGGAACACTATTCACTCAAAAAGGTGAACAGCACTCACTGAATATGGTAGATGATGTTCATCTTGTTAGAGAACAACGGGCCTGTTCTTTCGAGACGGCGTCTGAAGATACTCATATATATTAAATAACATATTTTTATTGACTCCGTGTTTGGTGCGCAGGGGTCGGGGATCCGTCCTGCTGAGCACCTTACCCTTGCAGTGTGTAAAATGAATATATATATAAGTTCAACAAACAGTCACCACCAAAGAAATTGTCACTTCAAGCCTTTGCCACTAACAAAAAGATAGGCTTGCAAATTAGTTGTATATTCAAACATACGAATATGTTGTTTTTTCAATATTCAGTTTTTAATTTTGTTTAATATTTTACTTGAAAATATAGCCACATCCCTATCTGTGGACTAAGTGACCATTTATAAACAGGCGAACAAGTGTAACTTGAGTATTTGAAAAGTTCGTTTGTTTGTTTATTCATTGGGTTTAACGCCCCACCGAGAGTATTTCAATCATTTGGAGACGATGTATATTTGAGACATACAGTGCTGCCACACTGCAGTATCACGCCGTAGACATGTGGCATGATACAACAACCAGTCAAAATATCCTGGCACCGGGCCAACCAGTCCTGGAACTACCCTTATATGCTGAGCGCCAAGCAAGGGAGCTAAAACAGTACCATTTTTTTACGACTATGGTATGTCGCAGCCGGGGATCGAACCCACGACCTCCCGCTCCCGAGGTTTTTTGAAAAGTCATTTATAAACTTGTCTAAACATAAAATACTATCAAAACCAAATGTCATGTCATAAAAGTATTATTCTTTTTTAAATAGTTATAACTATTTAATATTTTTAAGAAGCGTAGTAGGAAACTATAAAAATATTGAATTACTTTTATATGGGAACATGATATCATATGTAAGTAAACAATTAGATAAAAATGGTAATGCGAAAGAATATACAAAAAAAGTATATATGTTAGGGTCTACTGGCTTTGGACAGACTCATCTTAAGCACTGTGAAGTTTGTTATGTTAATTTAACATTGACCATGATAACCACAAGGGTACGAATAAAAAAAAGTAAAAGATTAAAAAAAAATATCATAACGAAAAGAAAGGGGGGGGGGTATATAGAGTTAACAGGCCAAAGTAGAAGTCTAAATGATCTTTTTACTTTCAACAGCAAACTTTCTTCGATTTTTATTTAAGTTTACATTCTTAAAGCCGAAGTGAATGAGTATTTTTTTTTTCGTTAAAAGTTGACAAATGGCTTTACGTCCGGCAGACAATTTTTCAGTCCTTTATAGATAATATAAAAAGTGATGTAATATTACATCGCAGACAGGTGGCTTTATACTGTATGAATGTTGCAATCACTCAGACATGATTATTTACTCTCTTTTTTTCGCATAATAAAAGCACAAGATTTCCTTAATAGATCTTTTTGTAGATAACGTAGGGCATCGTACTACTTAGCAAAATAAAGTCAGTGGTTTTCGTGAGAGTTAGTTGCCTAAGTAATTTTCACGAAACGTTTTCTGTCAGTAATTAAGTGGAATTTTTTGTCGTAGGCCGCCACATTGTTGACAAGATTTCATTAAAATCTTTTACTCAGTCAATGCTCATTAAAAGTGTTGTTTTTTTCTTATTTTACACAGAATGCTTTCGTGAAAGTAATTTCTAAAATAAATTGTTGCCAGGAAAAGCTTTCACTCGTTCATCCACAATTCTTGTACAGAAATATAGCATATCCAAGTAAAATAGACAACTAGAAATCAACAGTATTGAGTATTCAAAATGATGTTCAACACCAGCATTAAATCATCGGGACAGGAATAAAAAAAAAGTAAGATGTATATGTAAAGGAAAAAAAAGTTTGTTACCGGAATAATAAACGGTAGTAAAACCCAGAACAACCCACGGGAGGACATTCAAATGTAGAATAATGCCTACCCGACATATCTGGAGCTTCTCATACGCATGCCCAGCAACACTTCCTGTATGACAATGACATATGTTAGGAAGTCTGACACTAATTTAGGTATGATTGTTCACATATCCTGATCTAAATGCCATGGAAAACGAATTTGTCCAACATGAAGGGAGCTTAAAAGGGTCTCAGGAGAAGCATTCGGATCATTTCAAGACTACTAAATCAAACCTTCTAACTGGAAACAGTTTTCTGACGCAGTGTCTGAAGTTTATTTCTCGAAGGGAGAAAGAAATACCGGCATTTTTTTCTTTCCGTGCTTCCTCGTTTTTAAATAATTCTGTATATCTGTTTTTTTGTTGGGGTCAGAATATTCTGGTGAAATGAGAAACCAGGGAACATTTGCATATTGCTGCGTGTTTTGCAAGCATTTGAAATAGACTGTTTTGATACAAATAGTTGGGTTTTTTTTTTCAATCAAGAGCTTTTTTAATACCCATAAGTATTTTACTTCTCGAAAAAATGTACAATTTGCTCAATCCAGGATTGTGACTTCGAAGGTTCGTGAAAAATAAAAGATATTTATAATGCACACGAGGATAAGTATTTTAGTCGAAGGGTCCTCATTTTAGTGGTGTATGACGTGAATGAAATAATACCCCCTCTCTAAAACTGTTATTAAAAATCCGTATTTTAATCAAAGCTCGACGAAACCCTTGATTCGTTTCAAATGAATAAAAATGTAGATTAAGTACATGTGTATTTTGAAAAAAAGAGGTGATCATGCAGAGATATTATGTCATTTCAATACGTCACTTAAAGCTGTCTGCAACAACTGTTTGTCTGCCTGAAATAGACAAGAAATCCAGAATCACTAAAACCCATCAGTGAACCGTCAAAACCCCGACATACAAAACAAAGAACTATTGTTTCATATCTTAAGTCAAGGTCATACGTTATGAGAAGTCTCGTTTTGCCTGCCAGTAAATCAGAGACTATTCAAAACAATGCAATGCAGTGGCTTTCCTTCTCACACTTTCCAAGATGCCGGTGAATTATTTTGCAATTACTTATCAGAGATCAGTCTGGCCGTATCGGAGACACGTGTTATTCGTGCAACTTCTATTATATATAAGCATTAGCAGCCAAATCCTGTTCTCCCGACTAATACCACAGAGTATTAACCACAGCCATGCGACGTCTGGCAATGTTTATTGTGATCTGCCTTTTTCATTTTTGCCGTTTCAAGATTTTTTATCTCCCCTAAATAACAGCAAGAAGATTACCATCATCAGTCTATTTGCGACAACAAATATGTTTTAGTGCAGTGTGATGCTGCATCTAACATCTTCATCGCGAGATGCTGAGTACATCCTCGGACGAAATGAACATCGAATGTCAATATCTGTAACACAGCATTTTACGCAAATCCATCAAAGAACTTTGATATAGATCGTCGACATTACACCATGCATAACAATAGGTATTACTCTGGAGCCCTGTTCATCTTTCAGCCACATTTGTTTGTTCCTGATTAGAATGAGGTACATAAAGTAAATTTATGTTGCCTCCCCACGATATTTATGAAGATACTATCTTGGATAAACTCCATACGGTGTGAACATATTTACCATACATAACATATTGTCTAAGTCGTCTTTTATATACACAAGACTAATTTTGATGCAAAGCATCAAAGACGCCACGCATGGTTTTGAAGCACGACTTAAATTAAACAAAGCCATTCAGAATATTTTAATAACATGCGTATGCATCATTTATTTTACATACAGCGGGTCTAAATATTTCCACTAGCCATTTTAACAAATATTCTCAGCTGTGGGCTGTTTGGTTCAGAGATCTTCTAATAAGTCCATGTAAATCAAGAGTGTCTTCGGACTAATTTCCATAAATGTTTTTTTTTTCCAAACATTTTTATTTGTAAAATCTGAAGAAAAAAAAAAAATACTTTTATTTTAGAAGATATATTATATGATGATGATTTGAGATGCCATAAATTTATTAATCTATAGATCAATAAATATACATTTTACAAAGGTAATTCCTTTCTTAAATAATTATTGGAAGAGTTAGAGTCTGCAAGAAATTTCCAGGCAGTAAGCTACTAAGGCAGTGTTTATGTCAATGTAAAAAAAATCATCTTCATCAGCAACAACATGGACAATGATAACGAAACAAATCAGCACAGACAAGCTTTTATTAGGTACGGGATTTAGGTACAGTTCCTTTCCGATAGTTATTACTTCCATTGATAAAGTAGCGTGACTTAAGAGTATGGCGTTCGTTTCGTATTGACTTTATGTATAAAGATACAAGGCTTTACAACATAAGTTTCAATGTTCAATTATATTTACCCATTTCAAGCACTATATGATAATCAGCTTACATACAGGGACCGCAGATTGGGTCTGGGCTCGTCAATTAGACACATCCGATATGGCATTATGTATAGTGTGTGTGTGTGTGTGTGTTTGTGTGTGTAGCCTTTCTACATTATGTTGTAATATTTATTATTAAACTTTGATTTCATCGATTTTTCAAGTTGACGGTATGTATCTAAAACTCTGAATATTTAAAGGTCTCAAAACATCTTCCAAAATCCTTTTTTCTGAGTTTTAATGAACCAGGTTTCTTGCAATGTCGTTAACCAAGTTTTAAAACCCGTGGCCTAAGAGTTTAGGGAGAAGTCATCAGATACCCATTAAATGTGTCGAGTTTCTTTTAAATAACGATAGAAGACGAATCTTATCCTTATACGTTGATCGCCAAGTATGGGGGCTAAACCAGTACTATTTTTAACAAATTTGATATGTCGCTGCTGGAGTTCGAACCCACTACCCCAGGGGTGAGAATCACCAATAGACGAAAAGCTTATTATATATATATATATATCTTTTTTATCTTTTTGCACGAATTACAAATGTAAAAGAAAATATCGAAACATCTCGGAAAGCAAAGACAATCTTCTCTGATGGAAATAATAGTCTTAAATAATGACATAATAAAATTTTTAATGCAAAATGTGCATGTATATTATTTTGTTTAAGGGTTTTCATCCATCATTAAATTAGAATCATGTTCCTTCAAATGCTTAAAAAGACGTCAGTGCAGATGCAAGCATCGATTGACTTAAAAGTAAAAGGCACTTGTGATGAAATTCTATAAAGGCTTGCATTTACTATAAAATTCCTACGATCTCTTGATGAACTATGATCGCATTGAAATGATGTATAGATTACCTTAAGAGCATATCCTTGGTTTTCTATACCCCTTCTATTGGAATGTAATATGTTACAGAACACATTGATATGCGCCATGTTCTTTTTTGTAATTATATTTGAAATCCTATATTATAACATCTGTCTGACCTTCACTTTTTGTGATATTAACATATATAAATCTTGATGAATATCTCGATATAATGGATCAAACTTATATATGAATAAGATTTTATTTCATTTAAAATTAAACGAGTTCATGAGTTCATGAACGAGTTTATATTCTTTTTATCATATGACCTATAGTGACAGTAAAACGCGAATCTTATAACAATTAAATGAAGGAACGGACTGTGCACGAATTACTTTAGTTTTGTAATCTAACACCAAAAAAATAGTTTCAAATAATAACTGAAAATAACGATTTAACGTGTGTATTTCTAATACATTTTCAACATCATATGAATAATGAATCAAACACAATTAATCCAGCTGTTCGAGTTCAACACACTATGCATACATATAGAATACACGCGCGTGACGTGGAGTGATGTAATTCGGCCTAAAAGTTATAAGTAACGAGTTAAATATAAGAAAGTAGTATGTGATGGTTATACGAAACAAGCTCTAACAGCTGTTAGAGTACAATGTCATTAGATAAAATGAGTTATTACTTTGAGTTAAAGGCTATTTTGCTGTAAGTCTGTAAAGGCTTGCATTTACTATAAAATTCCCAATATCACTTGGTGGACCATGATCACAATTTAATGACAGATGGATTACCTAAACAGGTAGCGAAGACTTCCTAAATTGTCATGCAAGTAATTTTAGTTGCTAAATGGATCTCATATTTCTGAAAGCCAGTGTACTTTTTCGATCCAGTTTATGGTTGTTAAAACTACGGGTTATGAACCATTTTAACGATCCTATGAAATTATGTTATAATGATTTTCATGACGACATTGATGAAAGACAAGAGTACTCAAATGTCTGTGATTTAGTTGCATATAGTGTCAGACTTTAAGCCTGGAAAATTCAAAGAATTTACATTAGTTGCAGCAGTTTAATTAATGTTACACTTAGATTATATGTACTTTGTTTTATCATAAATTCTGCAGATTTTTACCAAATTTGTTGAAAACAAAAATGACTATATGCAATGCTATTTTTAAACTTGTTCACAGAAACGATACATTTGTTAGACTTTCATTTCGTGGCAAATTATATTATTTACGTAGTTTAGTTTGACACATTATATTCCTGAGAAAATGAATGTATTAACTGAATGCATAAAATGCAACGTTGTACAATTTTCAAATTCTTACATTTCCTGTATTTCATGGTCTAATAAGGGAAACGTCTTAAATTTAGTTTAGATTTACACTGACAAAGCGAACACATGTAACCTTGATTTAAGACTGAAATAGACACGAGACTTCGATTGATGAGCGGACAAAGTTATGATCTCAGATATGAAAACTTGCTAAATATAATTTGGGTGGACAAAGCTATCTCAAATATTAGGCCCTTACGTAGACAAAGCTATCTCAGATATCGAACATATATAAAGACTTGCGTGGACAAAGCTATTTTAGATATTGGACACTGTATCAAGTCTCGATCTTAGATAACGGACACTGTATCAAGTCTTGAGTGGATGGAATTGTGTTGTATTGTTCTATTCCCTCTTCTTTTCTCTTTCTCTCCTTCTCTAGCCTATACTATCATTTCAATAGTTCATCTACAAATAACGTAAGTCCTCTTTATGTATCATAAAACTTTATTTGACAACATTCCATAAAGTTGAGTTGGATATTAGTTTGAAGAATAACTCATATTGGATCGAATTCCACCAACAATACTTAGCTCTAAGTTATTCTTATATACTTAAATTGGGTAGCAACGCACTCCATTTTTTATTTGTTTATTTATTTATTTATTTTTTATTTTTTTTGTTATGAAATATTCATATACATGACTAAGTTGACACAAATCATAAGCTTTAAAACATAACAATACTTGTTAAGAATTCTAATTTAGAGAAACAAAAATGGTGGATTTCGCCAATAAATATGTACATGTAAGTATTACTTAGCGCTAAGTACTGATGGTGGAATTTGAACCTGACTTTACAGGTTTCGGATGTGTTTAATCCTTAGTTGGAATAGTATTTGAAACATACCATGTACCTTTGAAGTTTTGTATTTGTTTTAAGACTTGGCAGAATCATTTGTCAACTGCATAAACATAATGTCAAGATTAAAAAAAGATATCCCAATTTCAATGATAATGATAATCCTGGTTGATATTAGAAAATATTATTGGGCTTTAGAAAAGGGATTGAATTGGGCATGTCACATGCATCCTAGAAGACATAAGCAGAAAAGATATTTTTTTTCTTCAAAAGTTTTACATTCTTGTATTTCAGTCCTAAAATTGTTTAATTATATTTTTATTTTAAATTTATCAAGTAGGACCATAGATCATTTTCGAGTATCCAAACTAGTTATATCTGTACACTTCTGTGACTTGTTGATAATGCTCTTGTTTAAATTATGGCCCTAAACAATCTTTAAATACTTCTCTACAAAACATTAACGTTATTCCCCCTCCAAGGTTGAAATCATGTTTTTATAAAACTTAAATTAATTTGAATCGGATTGCTTGAATGCATTGTTAAGTCTACCAAATCTAAAAGGAAAATTAACGTTCTCAGAAACTCGGTTTTCTTAATACTTCTGTTAAGGTCAATTTTGTGAGGAAGGTATTGACTAAATTTTAATGGGAAATTAACAGCAGCAGAACATTCCATAACGCACTGAAAGAGACGTAAATTTCTCAAATTTGCATGATAATTGCTGCAAAATGTTTTTACTACCTTTGTTCAATCATTGTTTAATTAAGATGTCAACACCAGATAGAGAAACTGTAAACTGTTCTAATGCTTTGCTGTATATTTTATAGGATAGGACAATGTACGGCGGAATCCTTAAGAAACGGAAGAATTCCTAACACAATTTGTAAATTGGTTTTAACAATTTAAACTCCAAAGTGTTTTGCAGCTGTACATAATAAAATGGAGTGCAATTTGGCCGTCGTAGTATTTTACTGTAGTCAGTGGCTATAATTCAGCTCAAGTTCACCTCAAAATGTAATTAGCTTAGCGTCGCAATATGACTGAAATACTGTTGTAACGACCGCATACTCAAACGCAACAACAACACATTTATTGTACTTAAGCAACAAAAGGTTTAGAATGTTTCAAACCCAAGAAAGAGAGTAAAGTGTTATTTCCAACCCAAGGTTATCGGTTATTGTTTTGGGTTGAATGTTTTCTTCAGCCGTTGAATTGTGCATGCAGTTTGTGCGCGACTGGTTTGATAGGACAAAAGGCGTGATATTACAGGGATGAGTATTATGATTTCTCTGAATCTAACCATGTGCTTTTGGCTTCTTACTTTTTAGTTTCGATTTGATATGATGAGTTAACTGTCACTAAGGCATGATTTGGACCCTTGTTCTGATAAACAGAAAATAGCAATCCTCCCAAGTGACAAATTTCATTACTGTAAAATTATCAATTTTCGTTGAATTCAATTTCGTTGATTATGTACCTACGGGAAATTCGTGGGTACATTTATTCGTGGATCTTTGTTCTAGAAAACATGAGGTCTATATAAGAGACAAGGTTTCTTTGGGATTAATATTCTTGGATAAAACCCTCCACGAAATCGACGACAATTAGTGTTCAACGAAAATTAATGATTTCACAGTAGTGTCCGTGGCTGTAATTTGAAGCATCACCTGATCAGTTTTTGATTAATATCCTATTTTCCCTGCTAGATCTAGTCATTTCACATGAGCCTTTCAAATCATTTATCCAAAATCCATTCCATTATTGCATAATCTTAGACAACAGTTAAAAAGGCATTGCTGCTGCACGTTGACATCGGCAGCCATCTTTGATTTTAGTGTTTTTTTCTATGGTCTATCTTCGGAAACATTCATCTTACTGATGTTTAATTTGTTCCAAATCAACAGCAACAACCCCAACTGACCATTTGAGGAAATATATACATAGCTAAAATAATATACGTACTAGAAGATCTGTGATACAAGGTAACACATCGGGCTCACTAACAAAGACGACATGTAAATACTCGCAAATTATATTTAAGATTTTTCTGTTACGTCATACGATTTGCTGTTTTTTTTCTCCTCAACCAATCTAAATGGCCAAGAAATACCGTGCTAAAACTTCAATTCATAACAAGAAATATCGTTAAAAAGGTATTCGGAAAATTTAAAAAAAAATGCAATCTGAATAGGTGTGTTTATAAAATGTTACATTTAATATATGCAGTAAGTATTTCATACACAAAAACAAACATGCATTTTGTAACAAAAACACTTAGTGGCTGAAGAATTCGCGACCTCTTGTATGGTATTCCAACGCTATACCAAACGTACCATGGAGGCATCGCTTGTTTTATGTTATATTGCTATTCTGGAAGATTTTGGCGACAATAAGCTAAATATGCTATCATTCATTGTCGATACTGAACACTTGAGCATATAAAAGGAATGACTGGAAACTGCAGCGTACATTCATCGAAATAATTTTAATCGTACTGGAACAATGTCTGTTTTTTTTCGCCCCGAACATGTACAGATACGGTCTTTCAAACTGATTGATCTACATACTGGTTTTCATGATGAGTGAATGTATATAGCCACGGTTTAAATTAGCTCGCTATAACAACAAACCAATTCAATTCAATTCAATAGTTTATTTGGCATAAACATACACAGTTTATCAAAATATTGGTCAATAGTGATAATCAATCTAATATTTGATATAATAATTAAGACATGTAACTACATATTACTGTTATAAATATATTTAAATATTTTCTAATTATTATGTGCTAATATATCATTTCCCTTTGCAAAAGCAAGGTGTACAAATTTGGCTAATTATTTTAATAACACCTGTTTGGTTTGTTTTCATTAGTAATTTAAACTTAGTAATAGTTGGCCAGGAACAAAAATATTTAGGTAATAACTTACGCCTTAGGTCATTATAGAATGGGCAAATTAAAACAAAATGATATTCATTTTCTACAACATTCATATTACAACAATTACATTTTCTGTGTTCTCTCTCAATATTTTTGTATCGCCCCTCTTCAATTGCCAAACTATGAGAAGAACATCTTAATTTAGCTAAAGATTTACAATGTGAAGGATTATCAATTTATATGTTTTGTTCATTTCAACGCCCATACATTAAAAAAAAAATTCTATTAAAAAGTATGTACTGATCATGTATCCTCTGAATGATAATATTAAGATATTCTTTACAAAAATTATTACATATAAAAAGATGTGATAATCCAAGATTATCAAATAATTCTTTAATATTTTGAGACCATTTAAGAATAAAATTACCATTATTATCAGTCATACTGTATAACTTAAACATTAAAGAATTAGGATTATTAATTATTTTATACCAATATTGCACTAAGCGAATTTTACGCATAATAATAAGAGGAAACCTTCCTAACTCACCATACACAGCAACATTGGATGTTTTTTTTTGCTTTACACACAGTAACTGCTTAAGAAATTTCAGATGTATACGTTCAATGTCAGGGGCTTTATGGAAACCCAGACTTCACACCCATAACATAAAATTGGCAAAACCATACCGTCAAATAGCTTATTTTTTCCTTTATACTTATTGCAATACCATCAAATAAAGAATTTAAAGAATATAATACTTTCAAATATAAAAATAAAAATAAATTTTTAAAAAATTTTTTTAGATCTTAATGCAATACCAAGATATGTATATATTTCCAAAATTTTGAATGTTTCATTATTATACTTTATATTACAATTTATAACAGAATTTCCCTTCCTAAATACCATAATAGCAGATTTGTCAATATATACTTCAATTCCCCATATTTTACAATAATCATACAATCTATCTACAATAGCTTGCAAGCCTTGACATGTTCTAGAAAACAACACTGTATCATCAGCAAAAAGCAACATGAATAAGTTAATACCATCAATATCTATGACATCTGATGAACGTAAAGTATTATTCTGACTTAAATGAAGATATATGTTATTAATAAACAACAGAAAAAGAAGAGGTGACAATGTTTCTCCCTGTTTCAAACCAGAATAGCTATCAAAAAAGTTAGAACAAATGCCATTTGCACGTACACAAGTTTTTACTGTGGAATACATTGATTATATTTACAAATCATAATTTAAATTTACAACTTTATCAATTAGACTACTTAAAACAAAAATACCATCAACTGTACTCCGATTTTTCCTAAAGCCATATTGAAAATCATTCAATATATTATAGTCATCTGCTCACTGTAATAATCTTTTATTAATTATACTAGAGAAAAGTTTAGAAAATATACTAGTCAAAGCTATGCCTCTATAATTATTTACCTCACTTAAATTTCCTTTCTTAGGAACAGGAACAATAATGTCCTTTGTCCAACTGTCAGGATAAATACCCATTGAAAATATATGGTTTAACAATTCACAAACAGAGGTCCCGTAAAAAAACCAAAATATCTAAAGACTCTGTAAATGTATACTCATTCAATTCATTTTCAACGGTATCATTTTTAAAATGGTTAACATTTGAAAATAGTTCACTAAAATGATCATAAAATTCATCAATGGATATATCAGATTTTTTATTGTAAGATAATGTAAGTTTTTTTTTATTTTATTAACAATTGTATTTAAACAGTCTAGTTTACTAGACGCTTTTTCGTTAAAAATACGAACTTTAGATTTATCATACAATAACTTATGTGTATCTCTGTTAACTTCATTATCTAGCTTTTCATTAAAATTCAATAATAAATTAACCTGAATTTGGGGCATGTGAGGAACACGGCTGCAAATCATGAACGATAAAATCATTAATAAAGGGAAACAATTCACCAGTACACAGAAAATAATCTATCAAACTATTACCCTGTGTACACATATACGTATAACTGCCCACCCCGCTATCATCACCTACACGTCCATTAACTATCCTGAGACCACCAGATAAACACAGGTCAATAAACTTCTTTCCAGAAGAATTAAAAATTTTGTCCATTGAGAATCGACGCGACATACCCGCATCAATAAAATCGTCATCATGACCTATATTCAGAAAACTATCTACCCGCTCAGAATTTACAGAATAGTCGAGCCTATCACCACATCTGGCATTAAGATCGCCTATTACTGATACGTAACCTAAATTACTGTAAATTCTAACATCATTTTCTAACTGCTCGAAATAACCGATTTCATGTTGTGCATAATAAGGACTATTTACGGGAGGGATATAACAAAAACCCATAAAAATATCATTTTCAGTATCAAAATACTGTTTCTTAAACCTTAACCACAAAAATCCACATTTATCTACTTTTTCAACGGTAAACAGCTCCTTTAAACAATTCTTAAAAAAATAAACAGATACCACCATGACCACGTCTTTGATTTACCATTCAAGCTTTCCACTCTAGGAATAGAAATTTTATCAAAACCATTCAGTTCAAAATTGCTTTCGTTTTTCTCCCATGTTTCACAACAAAAGACAAAATCAAACCCCGAAACAAAATTTAAAAAAATCATCATCATTTAAACTGGACTTTAGACCCTCAACATTCCACGAGAGCACTGACAAATCATACTTTCCTCGTGCTACCTATCTGGGGCTAGGTGACCCACTGCCCTGTGTATACAAAACATTGTTTATGTAGAGTTCGTCACGGACAAGCACAGCTCGCTTTCCCTGTTTACGTGCCTCTCACATGACCGGAGTTAATTGTTTTCGTTTTTAGACGGCGATAAGCCGTCTTATGCTGAAAATCGAAATCAGGCCTTGCTAATTTGCATATTTTCCACAACATTTTTAACTGTACCTCTCCGCGCTTAGTGCGGATCCATGCAATGCGATTCTGCACTAACGAATACGAGTGGAATATGACACAGGCGTTTAAATCATAACCGTAACCGCTTTTAGTGTGTTACTGTTTGTTAACATGTTTTCTTTTGCCATTATTTTGCACTGGAAGCATCAATTTACGCGTGAAAAAAATATACGAGACATTTCTTAACCAGAATAGCAACCCATCTTACATACATGAAGATCTACTCCTGTAAAAAGAAAAAGTAGTGCTCCGTATGTATGTAATTGACCTAAAGTAGTCCACACAATATTTTGCATGATGGCGAGTTAGGTTCCTCCCAGGGCATTTCTTAACTTTGAAATAAATAGGCAAACATTCTAGTATCTTAAATAATCACATACCTGGTCAATTTCTACACATACAAAACAACAGATAGAATTCGCTAGTACTAGAGAAAGAGATTGACCTACTAAGGTATGCAGCTCTTTATGAATGAAAGGTTCATGACCTTTACTCCGGATTATTATGTTACAAACAGAACCTCTGTAGCAACAGCGGTTGGAGTTTTTGTCGTCGTGTGACTGCTTCAATAACTTCAGAAACGCTGGGTTTAGAATGTTTATCCCGTCGCCGTCTCTCAGCGCATTGTGCGCTTTGATTCTTTCACTTCAGCTGGAAATTGATCAGATACATTGTAAACTGTATACCTCAGATCTACTTTTTTAAGAGCACTTTTCACAGCATTTTTGGAATCAGTGTTAAATATGACAACAATTGGATGGACTTTACCATGAACAGGATTGCCGATGCGATGCGCACGCTCAATGTGGAGGTTATAATTTGGACTCGGCATTTTAAGTACATTTTCACAAAAGGACAACACTTTGGAACGACAATCATCACCCAGAATGGACTCAACAGCAGAACTGCCTGGCTGATCATGTGACATGGTAGATGACTCGTGTCCATTGGAAGCTGGCTCAAAATGCTCGGGAATACCGAAGAACAACAGGTTGTCCCTCATTGACCTACATTTCAGGCCAATCAACTCATCATTGAGTTTAATATAAGAAGAAGCCATGGATGCATTTTGTTCATGGAGAGATGAAACGGTGGATTTCAATTTTCTTAATTCACTGGTATGACAAGAGGTTACTTTCACAATTTCATCATGCCCATTAGAGATAAAAGATGTAGACTGTTCTACCTCAAGCAAACATTTGTTTGTCAATACCATCAAGTCGACTGTTAATCTGCTGTATACTACTCTGTATAGTGCTTAGCTGAGACAACTTGGAGTCCATACCATCTAGACGTTGTACAATAGCCTGAAGAGAGGACGTCAACTGGTGACATCGGGAAAGGACTGCATACCGGGTGGGGTGAGGAAGGTACATTACTAGCAGCAGGGGTGACTGGCACTAAGCCGGGCATGAAGGGCTGATGATATGTAGGCGTGTATTGGCACATTGGAGTCATTGAACTGTTCATTTGATACATGCCATATTGACTCATTAGTGTGTTGGTACTCACGTTACCCTGTGACATTGTTGATTGTTTTGATGGCCGCTTAGCTTCGACGGTGGGTGGGGTGATTACGTCACTGCCTCGCTTGTTCTGTTTGCCCATAATCAACGGAATGAATACACACACCACAAACAGAAGATATTTTATGCATAGCAAAACTCTTTATAAGGTCTCTCTGTAGTACATCGATAGCGAAAAACAACCAGAAAACCACTAATAAGTCATTTTTTTCGAATCCAATTATCCAGTTTAAAAATTTGTGACCGCCATAGTCAACGCATGCGCATGCGCATATATATATAACAACAAACCTGACACCCCACATCAGTGTAAATAGGTTATTCTCTGAGTGTGGTTTAAATTCCCCCAATAGAGATGTATTGTTAATTATCAAAATAATAATAATTTCTGTCAATTTAATTACTTTAATATTAATTTATATATAACAAAAACGGTAGAATGTGTCTCTGCCAAATCTAAGAATTTAGTGTCAAAATCCGACCCCGGTGCATTTTCTCGATGTCATCAGTTAATAGTCACATCATACTATTAAGTGAAGAAAGGGCGGAGCGATTGAGCTCATTCTAAACCATTTAGCATTCACGATATGTTCTAACTAACTTAGAATATAACCTACAGTTTGATTGGACGAAATGCGCGTCATACGATATTCATGATGTGGTGTGATGTCTATATCGCGACTTATCAAAATGTGGGCACAATTTGAATTTTGAGGCTCCAGTGTCTGAAAACAGTTCCCTTAGCTAGCTTAAGGACATTTCAACACAAGAACTTACGTTTGAACCGAAAACTATAACTATAGTAATAGACCATTTCTCCAGGGGATGGGCATTACCCGGTATAATTCTTTGACATAAACAGGCCAATCAGTGACTGGGGGAAATTTTCAAGTGTATGTTTATTTCCCATTGAACAATGTGTGAAATTATACACCAGCATGTAGATAAGGTTTTCGGGAAAGTACTCGTTGATTTACGTAGATTTACGTCTCAATTAGGAGTAATAATAACTCGTGAAATAATTATGATTATAATGAACTGATAATCTAAATTAAGTTACTAGAAGATCCACTAGAGTGAGAGCGGCTAGAGAGAATGTGTGTGCCTGTTTGCGTATTGTTATCTCAATCCTATATTCAATAATGAGACGCAACTATAGAAGATCCATTTCGAGGCAATTATCGCAAACTTGACTAATAAATTTAAGCTCTTTTCATATAAATAGCCTACTGGAAATATGACACAATTTCGACTACCCCCGAAAACATTTTCCATTGTTAGTGGCATTCATTTTATATCATTTACTGCTCACATTCGCTTACTACATCAGTATACTTCTAATATGATGTTCACGATTCCAGCAATTATATGGTTTCTATCAGTTCTAGGAATGACTTTACATAGATAACTTGAAACGCGACATTTTGTTTTGCTTCAGCTTCCTTAAACTAATTGGTATGGGTTATTATTTGCGAACATTTGTATTTTGGTTAAAGCTGTTTCGAAACTTTAAGCAATACGGACTTTAGTCATTTAAAAAAGATCAAATTAAAGCTTAACAATCCCTCGTGGACTTGATTCTATACAACGTATTAGAAATATGAACTTCAGTCATAACCTTGCATACAAAAGTTATGTTTAATGATTCATCTCGATCCCCGGTCGCGACAAAAGTCGTAAAACATGGTACTGGTATAGCTCCCTCGTCGAAATCGGTTAAGTATAGAATACGATATCCCCGAGGGACAGGTTCCGCAACATGGCGTCTTCACCAGTTCAAGGTAGCGATATCGCTCGTTCATCCTATGAAGTTAGCTCATGCGCGAAATGCGAATGAATCTAAATATAGATTTTATCAGTCTTGATATACACGTAGTCTCAACACCCGGTTTGTGACGGTATGACCTGTGATGGGGAAACCATCTATTTTTTTACGATCAAAAATGGTTGAATTGGGTGAAATTGCGTCTGTAGATGGGTATTGATAGACGTAATACACACATTTAGTTAAAATCAATTTCTAAGTCAATGACCATCTTTAAAGAACGAGAACTTTTCGTATAATTACTGAAGTAATATTTGTTTTTAAAGCAATATGTATCTTCGAACAATACGGCAATATTTGGAAAGGATATTTTTCAAATTTTAGCAGACAAAAATGTACCCAAGAACAAATTTCTTTTTTCATGTTTTAGAGAACATACTAGGACCAGGTCTTAAACTAACAGCGGCGATGGGTAAAGTGATAGTAAGTCAAAAACAATATTTTTCAGCCAAGAAAGCCTATATCAGTAAATTTAATTATGTAAATCATATACTGCAAACTCCATAAATCATTACTACCGCTAGTCGTAGTTAATGAGAAATAAAGGAAGCCACATTTATTCCCCGTTATAAACTAGGTTTTCCACTTATTTTGAGCAAATTTGTTGAAACATTTCGACACCCTAATCACGTGTCGAGCGGGACTGGAGAAAATTAGTGAGTGCTTTTCTCCAATTTGAAATTTGCATGAATAAGACGAATTTTAAGGATTTTTTTTTTTGGTCACAAGAGTACTTTTATGTTGTTGCATTTGTTTAATTTTACCGGTAGAGGTCACATTGTTATTAACTGTATAAAAAGGACTCTGGGATGTTCAATTTTGTCGAATATTATCCCTAATGGAATTGAACATTCAAACAATTTCTGAGCAAAACAAAACATTATTATGCCCATTTCAGGAAACATACTTAGACTAGAGAGAGCCATTTTATTGACAATAACCGAAAAATTAACGTCATGCGTTCATACAGTAACATAATGGAACCAGTTTGCTACATCAATTATATGCCTTCACTTTTAGTATTTGATTATTATTTTAAGAATATGGGCCCAAAGATGATCTGTGTTCGTCCGATTGATTATATTTTCTGATACGATAAAAATAAACATGCCTTTACGTCGATTTGTGTCTAGCCATTTTGGTCAAATACGTAACGTAATGTATTCTTTTTTCCCCTCCATTGCTGGAGTTATACCATGCATTGCATAATTATAACGAAAAGAACAATATATAAAGAGGAGAGAAATTAATTGTTGTTGTTGTTGTTGATGATGATGAACAATATTGTGATGATAATACTGATCGAGCTGCTTTATTAATTACTGCTGTTGTTGCTGCTGATGATGATGATAACAAACAAACAATCAGTGAAGTATGAGAGAGCTTCATATTGTAAATCGAATGCAAATGCATTTGGAAAATGCGTTGACTTTTCTTAAACATATACATGTAACATAATGTTGTGTTTTATCTATACATTTTATAAAATACAATCACTGATATGCCATATAATATTTTGATAAATAATTGTATAATGTTCTGTAGTAATCGAAGAAAAAAAATGAAATATCCTTGTTAAACATTTCATTCTTAAAACCCCGGAACATATTTGAAAACACATACATAACATGCAAATTCGATCGTAAATTGCTACCTCAGCTGCTTCATTAGAGCCACGGATTTGAGTGGATAAATTGAGTTTTGTCCTCCAGTAATTTCATGTATTCATGAACTAGGATGACCCCGAGATTTGTCTCATTAGGTTTCAAGATGTACTTCGGACGTTAATGACCTTGTCTCGAATGTTCAAAACACGAATCCAGTATGCTATCGATTCCCTGTATTATGTTTTTACATCTACTATGTTCAATGATATTGATATAGTAGTATCCATTTTGTACTTCGCA
The DNA here is from genome assembly GCA_021229015.1 of Solen grandis. Classification (NCBI taxonomy): domain Eukaryota; kingdom Metazoa; phylum Mollusca; class Bivalvia; order Adapedonta; family Solenidae; genus Solen; species Solen grandis. Next base: position 49,879 of record JAIFHC010000513.1, read on the forward strand.
CTCAACACACAAGATATAAGCCGTGAGGCCCAGGACGGTAAGCCCTGGTCAGATAATGTGATTGGATGTGATATCAGGACTGGTAAGCCCTGTGTCAGGATAATGTGATTGGATGTGATATC
>JAIFHC010000514.1:0-50000 GCA_021229015.1 Solen grandis
AATAATGAGTTGACAGGATATATTGTAAATAAATCAAACCAAACCATTAACCTTCCGCCTCTCAGATGAATACCATCGATAGACACAGTAACGAAATCAAGAAACATGGGGCTAATGTAATACTATTTTTAGCAACAAATTCACACGACGGCGTAAAAATCATATTAAATGCTCATAAAACAAGGGAGGATTTTATTGGTGGACCCTTTTTATCCACTTGTCATGCCAGCATGATTCTGCAAACATCCGTATAAACAATGTGTAGCGATATTGACATATGGGAAGCACACCGGGGGAAAACTGCAAACTGCATTATATTATTGCGCTGTTTTGACATTCCCTTACAATTAATGCGTATTGTTCTCATTTTTACCATTTATTTAAATTGATGTTTATTTAATTAGGACAATGATAAGAAATGCATGTCTGTAAGTATGACGGAATCACGCATTAGAGACAAATAGTATATATGGTAGTAGTGTTCAATGACCACTGATCTGTTCCGACAGTAGGGAGGATTCATTAAGCAGCGCTGGATCTGTCGAAAGGGGGATGATTTATGTTGTAAAACCGTGTTTTCTAGTCGTCGTAAAGAAAAGTAAATTTGATTTTAGGTTAAAGTTAAACAGAGTAAATCAAGAAAACACACCAACTACATGTATTGTGGTATTTCACAAATAAATAACATTTTTACAATCTTCGACGCAATATAGCAAGCGCATAGAATAGATCCGAATGTCCTATCTAGAATTAGATTAGTATGAGAAAGACAGATATGCAACAGACAAACAAACAAATAGCCAAATTGTAAAATGGGTAGAAACAGAGATAAACATAGGACCAATCCGTCCATTTTTATCAAATGTTCACTATCTGATGGTCCCAAGGCGATCATATACCCTGTGCAATGCGTTCATCCGTCGCTTTTTCAAAGGAGCAAATTCTACGAATCATTATGACATCTCATTTTATCAATTATTACCTCCAATAAATCGAAAATCATTTAATTACAGAAACAATTTAAGAGTATAAAGTGTCGCCCGCTTCCTTTATCAACTAATAACACGAAAGACAAACATGTTTTTACCAATGTTAAAAGGCCCTATAAAATGTACAATATTTGCATATTAGTGTAGTATCATAAACCTCAATAAATCAGCCTTATCTCCGGGACTGGGGTCCGACAATCTCGAGCTGTAAGTCACTGTCAAATATTGGGGGCTTGATAAAAAGAATTTGACTTAAATATTGAGCCGTGCCCATTCGCTCGGGCTATTGTCTCGGGTAGCGAATGTAAGAACTGATCTCATTGTAGTGTAAGTGGTCGCGAAAACTGGTATCAATTTAAATTGTTGTAGAATGTGTCACAAGGAGAAAATAAAATAAGAACTTAGAAAATATACAAAGAAATCAATGTGAAGGATTTTAAAACAAATTTGACGGGATCGAAAAGGATGTATATATCAACGATGAGATTTTAATTGAAAAGTTCAGCATTATCTAGTAATCATACGTAATGTGTGTACTTAGGGTAAGAAGGAACAACTAATTAATAGATCTGTACATTTAGTTGAAAAAAAAATCAATAATCACTTTCGGATATACAGTGCTGCACATTAGCTGTTTCTGTCTTTTAGCAAAGTGCAGTGTTTATAAAACTTAAGTGGTTGTTGAAGAAAAGAAGACGTGAGAGTAGGAACCCTAAAGAACATCAACGGACTTGGAGTGATTGAAAAACGAAAGTGCATTTCATCGTCAAGTCACGTGAACTGTTAAACATAGTGAGCGACAACCATGGAAGGAGAAGGAGGAATCAAGTCAACGACAGATGCCATTGCAGAAGCATGGTCGGCGGTAAGTTTCCGTCGGCAAACACAATAATCACATAAAAAGTCCCGAAGTTTGGAAATATTCATATTCGCTAAAGGGGCTCATATGATTATCTGTAACAAATGTCTTTTTATTTATTCATAGATTGATTCGAAATAAGTATATATAGAGTACGCGTTCTTTTAAAAAAAGCAACAATGCAGTAAAGGCTATATTTCCTGTGTTAAAGTGAATTTAACATGTTTGTATACTTTTTGGTTAATTTTTAAACTGAATGTCTTCCATTGACATTCATTGACCCCTCCATCTCTAAAGATTAAAGATAGATCTATATTAAGTATAGAGAAAATAGACACATATAGAGAAACCCAGACAGTGTTTATTTAGGCAAATTAAATTGAAATGTATAGATATAACACAGCTCTTCTTTAGGCTATTTTTAGATTTATTTAATTGATAATTTCGCCATTCATTATGTGTAAAATTCTATATAAGGATAATTATTTACATGGTGTAATTTATTGCTTATTGAGACTGATTATGCTGCAATGAAAATTATAATTGTCATGATGAATGTCTATGGTTAATATTTTTCAATATCTCAGAACAACCAAAACTATAGTTTTTAATAAATAAACTCTGCATACATACATTTATAATATTGTTTGAACCTAAAACTTCATCTTATCACGTTTATGTTCAAGGTCATGTTGATATTCAAATTCTTGGCATATCTAGACGAAATTTAGTAGTTACTTGTCCGTGATAAAATTCATGTTAAAAATACACAACATTTTTGCGTGATTACGTGTTTACAAGAAACGCAAGTGTCAACCTATATCAACAGTTATCTTAGTTGTAACATTTATGCACAAATAAGATGTCACAAGACACGCAGCTCAATCAATATGACTATAACATACAGCTATCTCCAACATATATTTAAATTTAAAGCCGTCTTTATCTCATTATCACAGCAATTTCCGCCTTCTGAATAAATGCCATGACTGACAATCCCCGTTAGAGACCGTTATTTCCATTCGGCAATTTCCGGATCAAAACGTCAAGCGATTTTGTTTAGTCCTTGTTATTCTTTGTCATACTGCTTGCTTGATTTGATCAGCAGCCGTTTGATTTCACAGGGCAACACAAATGATCTTAAACCCAGTGGCAACACCGCGATTCATAATACATCCCTTGCAAAGATGCGTTTCCGTCATGAGGGAACCAAAACAACTGGCTATATGAGAGTTCTCACACACCGCCTAACACATCAATTTAAAAGAAGAATTAAATAATGTCCGATATGATACGAAGCGAGAGGTAATTAATTGCCTAGAAACACAGGTGTCCAGATTATATTAATCAAATTTTCCGGTTCAATGACCCAAATATTGATGAGCTCAAGAGTTAAATCTTCGCTCTTCACACTCGGAATAAAAATAAATTGTAAACGTCGAGGAGACAGTGGCTTTTACGGATGGTCTTTGCTTTGCAAAGGCTAATCGTTCTCTAAATGCAATGCCAACAAATTCACAGTTTATTTGGATTAGTTTAAGCCAGGTCATCATAGCTGAGCAGGTTAAACGAACAATGATCATGGTATGAGATAAGAGTTATGACTGATAGCTATATTAGCGGGGTATCGTCTCTGACTAATCTAGTCCAAGCATCAAAGCTCCATCAAACGTCTTTCAGTAAGTCTTCATAAGCGGGACGAACATCGATCGCGCGCTTATGTCACATTTTGAATGGAAACAATTATCGAAACAGCCAGAGACTGGATTAAATTCACAGCTAACTCCTGTGAAATTTTAACAAAAATGGCGATAAGGGGATTATGAAGTGCAAAGAGATCTTGTTAACTATCGACCATTACTTGTAATGTTCCAGGTGAGATTGACGCAGAAGCAAAATTATTCTCAATATGATCACAAACATTCAAGGGTAACTAGCGGCCCTCTACCACGCTGGTATTTAAAAGTGACTGAGATGTGAGGAAAACGAGAAAAATTCTATGTAACACCGTGTCGTCGAAATACTATGACTTATAGCATATCAATTGCTTGTTTGGTATCAAGAGTTGTCTCCATATCTGCTAAATATAGATTTAGAATACTGTCTTTCTATTGAAGCGATAAATACGTATAAATGAATACGCATATGTGCGTGCGTGCTTGCGTGCCTACATCCTAGCTTATATGTAAGTATCGGCATATCTACTAAATGTATGTTACGTAATCTTCGCCACTATGGACACACAACTGCTGTTAACTTTATCTAAACATCTGCTATCTGATCCCGTTCAAGAGTAGAGACCAAACATTTTCAAATTGTGTGAAAGTTTTACAGTTTTCTTGAAAGTTTTACAAACATTCACCAAAACATGTCCATTTCTTCTTTGCCATTTACCGCAAACTAGGCCCGAAAAGTAAGTTCTCGTTTGCAGATGCGAGATTACACGAGATGATGAATTACAGGGAGGACACGCAAAGCTCCCTGCCGTAAATCGTTCTGTTTCAAGTAAACGATGAAAAATTGGTTTGTTTTTACAATCTTTCAAACGTACACGAAAATAAAAGCATAAAACCTGAGATAAAACCGGGATGTACACTGGGCATTGGAATAGAATAGTTGAAAATCTTTTTTCAACATCACGTGATCTGATAAATGAACAGGTTCGTGTGTGTCATTTTCAAACAAATCGAGTTAAAAACCAGACAAACGTCTTTGCATTAAATATTAGGACCGGCAAACATTGTTTGGGATATGCATACTTAATATATCTTGAGAAAACAAATTAATTTGAGGGGTAAACATAGTAAAAGTTTAAAACGGTGAATCCCAGACCGTAATGTTAAATGGAAATGCAAATCTTTTTGCCAAAACAGGGGGATCAAGTTGAAAAGTAAACATGCAAACAAGAAAGTTTTATTAAAAATCAATAAGAGCGACGGAAGACTGCAGTTTAACAACTTAGGCCATGTGCTCTTAGTGTCACCTTTCTGAGGTAGATCCGGTCGTGTTCTAGTGGCTAACTTGTTGTCGGGTTGAATTCGATTGTGTTTCATCGTGTCTTTATTCTAGATAGTCTATTGGTAAACTCCATTTCTATTTCATCACATAGATAATACCGCATGGCTGCAGTTTTATGTCATGACACAGTTTAACAAGAATTCACATTTGTTGAACCCAGACGAATCTGTCACCATATAACAAATAAATATTTTTTATGTTTTCATTGTTTACGTAAGGATTGAATACAACTATTTTTTAAGTGTTTCTTCAATCATTTCATTATTCTGTCAGCGGTGTCTTTGTATCTTCCTTTCATCGCAAAAACGTACATTTGTAGTTCATTCCTCTAAGGTTTTAATCTTATCATTTTTTTCTGCTAAATGAATATTTTTATGTATTTTAAGTCATTAACTTACAGATAGCACTGTAAGTGAAATATGAAAGATTAAGTTATATAAAATACGCATAACTGTAATAAAGGCATGAACAATAGCCAATAACGTATAACAAAAATTACCATACATGCATACAAACAAAACAATATCAACTGCCTAGCAACAAAAATAACCCACGATACTTTATAAAAACATGTCATGATTATGCATTTCTTAATGAGAAAGAATATATTATTCTTGTTTAGTAAATCAAGATAACATGTCAATAATGTTTTGCTCAGTATCTTCCCAAGTGCGAGTAATGTAAATGATTATTAACTCCATCTAATCTATTTTATTTTTCTTTATTATCATTTACGTAGCTTTCCGCCATAACTTATAGTTATGGCTTTAACTGAACATTATATCCGAATATGATTAATTTTGTTTAGGTTATACACCTGTGAAATTACGTTTTATTAATTAAAACAAGTCGTGAGAAAAGTAACCATAACAACGGAACACCTTAACCTTTGCCATCCGCAAGATGTGTACAGAAAGTCGTAAGTGTCCGTTTATATGTTTGTTCAGTGTCATTTGACAACGAATATATCTTGAGTTTACACATACTTATAATGAAAGGCAAACTCTTGTTTGGCCTGTATAAACATAATATTATTTCGATCTCCACCAATCGTATTCAGCTTTATTCCAATGAAAGCTGATATACTACAGGATTTGGTATAATCTTGTTTGTGAATAAGAACGTCAAATTTGCTCAGCTCCTTCCATTACTGTATTTGGAGGCGATTCCGTGGTACCCGGCTCGGGTTTCCTGACCGGCAAAATACTAGATAGCCACACAACCGGATTTCAGGGATTTATACGGAATCCCTCGGCGCCTGTTGTATACTCGAACGGTTTTTTGCTTCGCTATCCTGTTTAATCTTTATCTAACTAGCCTAAAATATTTTCTTTAAATTTCGGTAAAACAAATTAAATTTGTGCATTTTCACTGCAGTTGTGTAGATGACGTGTTAAGACCACCGGTGATTTGTTTGAAGAAATTAAATACAGGGACCCACCCAATGATTGCAGATGGTTTCTGTAAATGTTTGTTTTGCCAGATGATTTAAAAATAAAAATCCTTCTGAATTCGCTGTTTATCGCACTGCTAGCAGAGGTGGTATATTATTTAAAGGCGGGAAAGCGATTTCTTCATGTGTGTGTGTGTGTGTGTGTATGTGTGTGTGTGTGTGTGTGATAATTTTATTGTTCTAATGAAGTTAAGACACAATCTTTTTGATCCATTCAGATGCAAAACCCTTTTAAAATCAACCAAAATGTAAACAGTATATAATTATGTATAAATATAATAACTTATGGACAATTTAGTTGCCTCTTTCAACAATGAAAAATCATTCAAAAATTATTATTGTTTTATGAACTATATTTGAAAAAGACTTTCGACTTTATGCTGAATAAATCAATCATGTAGCATATAATATGGGGAAAGAAACACTAAGTACTGTCGATATATTCTGATTTAACTATAAACTTCTAATGTCTCGTCAGAAATAACAAATTTTATTGACCATCTCTAATTATTATACTCATATAACTCCATTTTTACCCAGTTAACAAAAATGCGATATAAAAAGATGCTTTTTTTTAAAGGGATAAATGAAAAAATAAAATGATATTTTACAAGCTCAGCATGCTATAAGTCTCTACTCATCCAATATTACAGTACTATGGTACAATATACGATACGTTAATTGCAGTCTATAATATATATCTCGTTATTTGGAGTGTTAAATTACATATTACCAGTAATAACAACGCGAAACTAAACTATTACCTAAAGCGCCAACAGAAATTTAATTTGGCAAAAGTGGTGCATTGCATAGAACTGAAATTTTATATCTCATTATAACACATTCGAAATGTAATTTACTTTTAGTTCAGTTCGTTTCTAATATATTAAGACACAATTTCAGACTTTTAGAAAGAATCACTTAAACATAATAATCTGCGTCTATTTTGTTTACTTGTTTATTTACGGTATACACGAAACACAATTCATTTTGATTCTTACAAATCACGTCTGTGGAAAATTTCAGCTAATGTTTCTGTCTTCAATTCCACAAACAATGCGTAAGTCGATACTTTCAAAATACTCAATGTTTATAAATACCTTTTGTGCCCAAACCTGAAAGTACACAAAATCATTATCAAATCTTTTTTGAAGTGACCAATAATTTGATCAAATTTGAAAGACCCATCCATTATTACATATATAAGTAAAGATGGAGAAAAAATAACCGAATATAGACAGTTAAAGCACAAAATTACGAGATCAGACCCAGTGTACTCGAAATAAAAAAGGTCATTTAGTTTGATTTTCATACTCAGACTCAAATTATTCCTATTCGTTTCAATAAAGGGATTTTGAGTATGATACTCAAATTGAGTATGAGATCGTACTTAAGTATTTTCGAGAACTCGGGACGTATGCATTGATGTAAACCAAACGGTATTGTCACATGCAGGTTTTAGTGTAGGTTTGGAATACTGTTGTGCTAATAATTTGATCTTTTTAACCAATCATAGAATGTTGTTCAAATATTTATTTATCTATTTTTTATTTTCATTATTTTTTGGACGAATTATTTGCCAAAATTAATTTCAAGCCATATTTCGAAATAAATGTTTTATGGAAGACAGACACTTTAAGAGTATACTGAGTATAACCGGTTTGGTGGTATTGGAGCCGACTATATATTCATTTTTAGCATATCTAGTCTTAAAAAATATCAATTATTTGGTTGAAAACAAAACATCGATTAGTCATTTTTGCCTTAAGTTGCTTGTCTTGTCCATGGATTAAGACAATAATGGCTTCTGGAAAAGACCGAACATTTTTTCAAAACATGCCAAACCATTACGCTGTAATTAACTAATAATTCCAGATAAGTGTTTTCAAGTAGCTCGAATCGGTATGAGCCATGTTATCTCGAAAATGGATTTTTGAGATTAGTTCATTCTCCTAGGCAATACTTGAATGTCCAAATAACCAGGATGGCAAAGTCGTGTCACACTGCAATAGGCCAATACGAGCCATTTACTGAACACGGAAAACATCGCTTGCTGAAACCAGTTATGACACCCTAAAACCTATTTGTCCATTCAAATCATATAACTACATCTTATCTTCTGTTTTCATAAAATCGTATTTGCAGAAGGCGGTAATCATCAGGATTTTTGTATATTTTATGAACATTTTAGTCAGTCAGATAGTGTATTGGTAAGATAAGCACGTGCACGCGTCCATGTGTGTGGATGTTGGAAAGAAGGGAAGAAAAAAAATCTTGGGACCTCATAAAAGCATAATTTGCAAAGTAAAGTACCTCATATGGATAGGTTAGTCATTTTTCACCCCACCATAAACACAGCGGTCTTCACACAAGGATGGCATATTGTCGTCAAGTCAAAGTCAAAATATGATGTAATATCTCCCTAGTTTCCCTTAGACGACTAATTACCACAGGCGTGTTAATTAGTTCTGGTACAGTACTGTTCTCGAAAATAAAACCTGTACTTAAGTATTATTTCTTAGCTCAAACTCAAGTAAGGGCCATTAGATATAGAGATTTGAGCATGGTATCTTAGATTAGATCACAGGCTATTTGTAAGTATAATGTTAAGATTTTTATCTTTAGGTTTTAATACAAGATTCGTTAACAACATGACAATGAAAGCAATGAACATGTGTATACTGTAGCTTGTGGAAACACGGTATATTTTTAACATGCGAATAAAAGATGCCAGCTTTCTTTACATTTTATCTAAAATCATATACATTTCCTTTTTTAAAAAAAGTACCAGCATTTAAAGTGTATTTGGATAAGTGTGTAAACCAAACATATGTCTGGTCATACATCTCAAAACCACTTTATTACGGAACAGATTGAAGCGTTCACTTGCTGTACAAACATATGTATTTGTGTGCAGTCCAGACGCCACGGGTCTTCCTCTCCAATGTTCAATATTTGACCTCAACCCGCCCAATCACTCTCATCCTATATTGGTAACGTGACGTTAACTGGGTTGCAAACTATTTGAAATGCGAGTAAAAGATTTTTTAAGGACCAAGGGGCATGATATTTCAATTAAATTAAAACCAAATTGCTTAAATTTAGGTGAAAGTTTAGAAAATTCATATACCCCTTTAATCTAAAAGCCGTGTGTATTAACAATGTTATGATTTCAAATTTGAAGTATACGAAAGCTATTCCATATACATTAAAACTTCATATAAATATCCGCCCTTTTATTTGAACCACCTCACCACAGAGACCCCTTTATCAGGACCCCCTCCACTTTTTCTCTCATTAACTTGATAATTAGGTCATCATATTATGTAGGACCACTTGAAGCCCGCCCTTAAAGTGGTTTTATATTAAAGAACTCAGCAATGTCATAAAAATATAAATGACCTCAAATAAAACTAGTATAGTTTTATATTATAATTAAATTCTTAAATGTAATCAATTCTAAAATAATTATAACTGTGTATTTAATTCTTATTTACAATTGTATACACCGTGTGTATTTGGAAATTTAAGAATTTTTTTTAGAGTCAAAGCTTCTTTATTTTATATTTTACGCTTAAAAATAAATGAATAAGATGAAGTGAAAATAAACCACAAAGAAAAGAATTGGAATAATAAAATATTATTTAATAATTCAATACATGTAAAGTGAAAATTAATAAAAGCGAAAACTCTACTGTATTTTATATTTTTTTTATTTATTTATTGGGATCGAACGACAACTTTTTGTATGAATATTTTTCTTGCATGATTCTTGACTATGTATATGTGTTGAATTTCAAGGAAGGCAAATCATGGCCTAAGAGTATGATATCACTCTTTACATCGTGATATGACTGACATTGGCACACGTTGTTCACGAAAATGACTGCAACATCTTTATTTTCATATTTCCTTACCGCAATTTATAGAACATTAAATCATAGTCTAAATCAGTTTATCCAGAGGTCGTATTTCACTCTAGTCTCATCATCTTATATTAAAACAAAGAACACAATGCGTCAGACATATTCCTAGGCTAATACCCATTTCGATTGAATATCATGTGTAAGATTTCCTGCCAAAAGGAAAAACATACATGTATTTCATTTTTAACATGAAAAGGGCACAAATTACACCATACAGTATGATAGATTTTTGCACATCATATTACTATGACATGTTTGATATTCCATTTGAAACATCCACTCTCATTAACTCCTGTAAACAATCCTTTCGTATTAACTGCTAAAGTCCAAGTATCAATTTTGAAATGTGTTAAATCTTTCTCCTTTAATATGAAAAAATACTACACAAAATTGCTTACTGACGAGCACAAGAGTTTTGTCGAGAGGAGGCACTTTTACACAAGGGGTCTTTGATGACTCTCATCTTCCAAAGAATACCAGAAGACCTGAATCTTTAGCAGTTTGAAGGGCCGCTAAAGGAGCATCTAAAGATGGTTTAGTTGAGGTTTATTGATACGGCCATAAAGTGGGGTCATATCTATGAGACTCATGCCTTTCTGAAGGAAGCATGTAGTGAGTTATTGCATCTATATTTGTTGCGCAAATACCAATCATGTCCCCACACGTGGTTAGGCCGTGGGAGATAAGGTGCGATATCATCAGAAAAAAAAAATATATGAACAGTAAATTATTTCTTAAAGTCCACGGAAATACTATTAAAACCACGATTTTCCACCTTATTTACCATTTAATTTTAACTGACAATCAAACTATAAGGTTTTACAGACTGTGTTCCCACGTCTCGATGTTTGTCGTTTCACTGTATCTGGTTTCATACACCTTCTTTCATTTCTATGGATTTTCTCAGGCATACTCAAACCGAATACAAATAAATGTATTGTAATATGAATATTTCTACTATATACATCATAAAGAAATATTAATAATCGTCTAGATGGATAGATGTTCTATTCGTAATTGCATATCATGATGTAAATCTATCTCTTTTTTTGTATCAACAACTATCCTTTTAGATACTTGCATTTTGAAAATACTGATTGCAAATGATAGCATATTCCTTTCCTGAAATATTCCCAAACTATTTATCATTCGATACGTTGCTGAAATGTTTGTTTGATTCATACATTCAGAATCGAAATAGATCGCATGGTACGTACATACAATTCCGGAAAATGTATTCTTTTTATTATATTGTTCTATTTATATTGTTCACTTTAAATAATATATCACAAGTTAAATCAGTATTAAGACGAAAAAGCGAGGGAACATACAATCAGTCTTCAGCTTTCAGGCATAACGAGTGACTAGATGGTTTTTGATTGGACCCTATTTCTTTCTAGAAAAAAATCTAATGTGAAGTTTCAACACTTTCCTCTGTAACTACTAAAAGCGAGAAAATCTGTTACTCTGTTTTCCAATACCACCATTAAATCTCCCAGACATTTAAATAACAATACTATTCGTCAACTTCAGTAATGGAGTGTCCTACTAGTAGACATTTTAAACACTTTAATTGGCAACTTTTTGGTTTAATTTAACGCCAACCTTTTGTCTGACAACTGGTCAATTATCAAAGCCAATAAAGACATTAAACTAGCTCTCTAAATGGAATAAAGCTTTTAATTCCGACTGAGAGAAGAGATCTTCCAATATCACCGCAAATGTTCTTGAATTGGTCCTTACAATCACCAGAGTCCTTCACGCATACCGTGTTGCTATCACCGCCCAGTTCGACATTGATCGTTGCCACTGTGCGGTGAGAGCCAATAGGAAGAAGCTTTCATCAATGCGGTGGGCAGACCAGCGCTGTGATTTGTCCCGTGGGCTGTCCAGGTATCCAAACCGGATAAAAACTCCTCCTACCGTTATTGGACGTTTTCGAATGTCAACAAAATCAGTGTAAAATATAGCTATCATCCTAAACCTCTTTCACATTGGCGAGTGTTAATGACTTTTCGATTTTCTTCATAGGTCTCCACCTCACAGCGGGTGAAGATTTTGGGTGATAAGTGTTATAAGCCTTGGCTCTTACTTCTTTATCTTGTACACACACACATACAAGGTTAAAACTTTAGATTTATTATCATTCACTCATGAACTAATCAGCAATTTGTTTCACGAACAGATGGACGGACAACTGGTTATGAAGTCAAGCAGTTTTACAGTGAAGGACATTTTGGATTTACCTGAGGGAAAATTAGCGTGCAGTCCGGGCTCAATGGAAACTACGACGACGGGATCTTTACGGACAATTCCGAACATTCCCGACATCCCTCCCGTGGATTACAATAATTATGATGCTAGTGACAACCCTTATACACGCTGGCTGCAGGGCAATAATTCGGATGTAATGCCATATACACGTAAGTTAACATGACACTGACCACAGCCCTGAGTACGGTTTGAACACAGAACAACTGTACCCGTCTTTTAGACTTTCCGATATTTTTTCATTGCATTAATATTTATGGACTTGCTTGGCATCTTTTTATGTACGTGTATCTTAATATCAGCTGAAACAATATCGGTATCCTTAAAATGTATAGTAGTGCAATTAAACATTCTAGGAAGTCGACTTGAGATTGTTTTGGGTTTGACATCATGCTGTAAAATTCTAAATCAACCTCTTAATACTGTATGTATCGTTTCCGCGAACTTTTCTGGATTCTTCAATTTATCAAATTCATAGAGAAACTTCGTCCAATGGGTTACAAGACTAGAAAATGGGCCGGAATGCCCCGGGTCCGAGTCCAGTATAAGACGAATGTCATAGTGTCACAAATATACTTGACATCAGGATTTATACGAACCTTTCGTTTTGAATAATGTATTTAACTCATATATATGTCATTCAGAAAAAAAAAGGTTCGCATGGTTGTTCTCCCAGAAGAAAGCTTTCTGAGAGGACTGAAAATATATTAAGGAGTAAAACTTTGACTTCAACAATTAATCAACCTTAGTTGTTAATTTTCATTTTAATATACTATTCAAGACTTCAGATATATGTTATGAAAATTATAGAGTTCTAGTATCTTACCTAAGTATGAAATGTTTATAAAAGAACAAAATCTTTATCATTTTGTGAAGTAGTAGTTTTTAATTCAGCTGATTAAAATCACGCCGCCTCACAAATATTTTTCTTACACTATCTTACACTGAATACAGCATCAGATAAATATTAGTTTTACACCCAGCCATAAACAAGTCTATTTATACAATAAGGTTGTCCGTATATTCGTTACCGTAACTTCCAATTTAATCCATTTTTATACCCAGGTGTTCGTACCGTTCAAACGGCCTTACCCCTTATCAGTGGCTTTGTTTACTTTACCCACTTCAAAAGCAGTTCACACACATTCAGTGTGGTTTTATACTATTTGAATGTGTCATATATTTTAATTCAAACACAACCAGTAGGCTTGTGATCCGGTCCCCCTCTTAATTACTTTTCCTGTTTGTCGGTAATTCGGTGCTTCTTAACCATACTTGCCAGCAATAACATTACCTGCAGTGACTTGAATATCATGGATGCACGTGTCCTCATTGCAAAATTCATAGAGCTCTATATCCGTTATCTGCCGGTATATTGCTACAAACACAACATCATACCAATATACGGGTTTGGTTTACGATTTCATGTGTGTTCGAGGAGAAACCTATCAAAATTAGTATGTTTTTGATAATTTCGCAAGAAAATATCCATATAAATTCAAAATAATTAATGCATAGCTCTAAGAAAAAATCGAATAATCCTTGATTTATGTCATTTTATAATGCTGTATTAAGTTGATCGGGTTATCATTTTATACGTATGAAAGACCAGTTTATCGCACATATATACTTTGAAACATTAGATATCCCTTGGTGTATTCAATTTCCTGATGTATTTCTTAAAGAAGTTGTTGTGTAATAGGTAGTGTTTTTGGATGCGTCAGCATATTATGCGTATCTCGCAATATTTTTGTTTGTAACACATTTTAAGAATGATACATTTTTCTTGCGTTTTATCAGTAGGGTTTTTGTATCCTAGGTTACTGAATATTAATGATTCAACACAAGCTGTTCGAATAATGCGGTCAAATGGTAAAATACTGGTATTTAACTCAACGGACAAATGTTCAAACACTGTATGGATTAAGTCATCTGTTCTCATGCCATACTCTAAGTAAGATGTTCAAACTTAAACTCAAATTATGGCTCCAAGACAGAATTTGAGCACGATATTTACGGGCAAGCTTGAGGTCGTACTTGAAACTGATTAGAGATCTAGGGAGAAGGTCAAACCAAGATAATTATCATTGCCATAAATTTTTAGCAGAAGCATATATCTTCTTTTCTTCTAGTTTTCGTATTCGATGTGAAATGTTTAAATTAAGACTCACCCTACGTGTTGTATTATGATATGGTTTGTCAGCAGGTGCTTCTTTATACAGCAACTGATACGTAATGAGGATTTAATGCAGATCAATATATGAATATTGAATATATGATGAGTTAATACTGAATTTCAAAATATATGTTCGTTCGCCTTGTACATCGAAGTATTATCTTCATTATCTTGAAGAATAAACAATGACGTAAAATATTATAAGCTAAAAGTTTTCTTTTAATATAGTCCTTGAGTTCTATAAAAATAAGTTTGATAATTAAGAGACTATTCGATGACAAGTGTCTAATTATGAACTCATTCTTTCAATTATCAGGGAATATAAGTATACATATTCTTCAATACCTTCTAAAAGTGTTAATCCAAATAATTTCGAAGTTCTATCATATATTTTAATAGTTGAAAGGATGCATAAGTGTATCGAATAAATCTAAACTGGTAAACTTCACTGTCAATTTAAGGGTTTTATTCTAAGCATATGTAAAATCTTGTAGAAAAACTTAATGACGAATTATCGAAAATGGGGGAGATATTTTTGTCCTCCATTTTTGTCCTACCATCTTTTATCAATAAATAATGCCACTCAATGATAAATTGTGTCTGTTGAATCGATTGATATAGCAAAATAATAATTATTATTAATTTCTTTTTATTTATTCTTATCAATTAATAGATATATCAGTTTTCTTTTAATATCGTCCTTGGTTCTATAAAAATAACCTGGATAATTAAGAGAGGAGTCGATGACAAGTATCTAAGCAATAAATATCAGTCGACGAGTTATTTTAAAATATCGGTATTTTATAGTTATGTTATCAATTCAAGGCAATGAAGTTCATTTACTTTATTTACTCGCATCATTGTACCTAACTAGATTTTTTTTTTTTGCCGTTCGCTTTGCGCTTACTTGCTGAAAAAAATCAAAACTTGTTGAACATTGAAATGTCATAGATATATATAATTTCTATTTTAATGTATTCTGTAGCTATGTCTTGCTATTTTAAAGGCGTGCATACGTTTCAAATGATTTATTGCGGATCTGTCATAGCATGGTCCATTGTTATTAAATAATGTTAAATAGTTTAAATTATGTCTCCGAATCAGTGTATGTGTTGTTGTTGTTGTTTTTTCTGTGAAGAAAATAGAACGGGTCTTGATAACAAAGACACGTATTCGTTGCATGCACTTAAACAAGAACAATATGATGTTACATTAGCACAAAATAAATAGATAGTACAATGTATATATAAACATTTCATTGTTTATAATGTACTGACATGGTTTTAAGTCGGTTAAGTCATCCATTATACAGGCTAAATGGTCTAAGTTGTTAAAAAGGATCGTTAAAGAATATAATTGAATCTCTCGTATCACTTTAAATGTCCTTAAAGCTAAATCCAGTCCTGGCAGTTTAGCAATAGTTCAAAAAGGGGGGCATGCGAATAACAACATTACGCATAAGCATAGATAAAATGTGAAATAAGCATGAAGAAAGGTCATGACCTACACACAACATTTGTAAAAGTTAGCAGTTGAATAGTTTTAATCATTTGCGTATGTTCCTTTCCAGATCTCCCACAGATCAGTTCCCCGGACAGTAATTCCAGCCATTCTAACGGCGATGTCTCTCACGACAACATCAGTGGCCAGTCCGGTCACTCCGTCAAATCAGAGCATGGCGATTCTTCTGAAATAGATGCGGACGAAGGTGAAAACGAAGATGATGATGAAGAAAATGATGGCAAAGACAATTCAGGCAGTTCCGAACCTACAAAGAAAAGAAAGAGACGAGTGTTGTTTTCCAAAGCTCAAACATATGAACTGGAAAGAAGGTTCCGCCAGCAAAGGTACCTCTCTGCCCCGGAACGTGAGCATTTAGCTAGTATAATCCGCCTTACTCCTGTTCAAGTTAAAATCTGGTTTCAAAATCACAGATATAAATTAAAACGTGCCAGACAAGAAAAGGGCTTAGATCTCCATCCTCTTCCATCACCAAGGCGAGTGGCAGTTCCGGTGCTGGTACGGGATGGGAAACCATGCCAGCCATCCATGAATGGCGGGCTTATGAAATCAAATGATCATCACAGTATGCAGCCGAATCTCAGCAACGTGTCACCAATGGGGAATGGCATGGCACCCATGAACAACGTGAATGCAATGAACTCTTTACCCCCGATGGGCGACAGTCTACAAGGCATCAACTCCCTCAACACGTCCCTCTCATCTCCAATGAATATGAGTTGTGCATATAACATGAACTCTATGAATTCCATGAACGGTATGAATCTTACCAATATGAACACATACACGAACAATATGAACGTATTACCTAGTTACAGCCATCCGCTTATGCAGCCTCAAACAAGATGGTGGTAGCACGTGCTCTGACGTCTCCTATGGCGTCAAACTCTCATTTATCACATTCGCAGAACGTTTGTCATTTTGTTCATGTTCATAACTGCTATTTCATTCTGGGAATTTGTGCTACACAAACGCCTATTCTACTTTTGTGCTTTATTTATGAAGTTATAGTTTTGCTTCTAGAAGTTGATTTTTTTTTCTAAGAATCACCTCACGTGCCTGTTTGTTACTTTTATGTGTTACGTAGCATGTGACATTACATTTATTTATTGTTATTTTTAGGGAAACACAACCAATCACAGAATGTGTATACGCTGTTATTTGCTGAATCCAGGAATCTGACTGTTGAATCTATCGTAGCTAAACACTTACGCCTGTATAGTTTAAAAAACAACAACATCATTATGACATAGGCTCTAGTATAGCTATAATGATGTGCTCACTGCTTCAACTGAATTTTGATATTTAAAAATATGTATAGATCTAGATCTTGTTTCAATTTATATGTTCTTTTAATTCTTACAAATAATACAATTTCTTTACTTTTAAAGTATTGTTTTATTATGTTAACCAATGTTTTTAATGTATCATTTTCATTATAACTTTCAAAAGTATTATTTGATTATCTGTTCTTCAGATGGGGCACTCTAAACAGATTTTAAATATTTTATTGCAGGCTAACTAATCTGAATATTGTGTAAAACACAGCGATCTGATCAAAGTATATATACCCTTGAAAAAAACAACCTGACTGGCACTCTAGGTGCAACATACTTAAAAAGTATCCCGTGATTGTCACAATATATCAATATTAAACATAACTGATACATGATAGGTTAATTAAATCTTAAAAGCAGGCTTGCTTTATTTAAGAGATCACATAAAATCATGGCCCTTTCAAATTGAACGAAACCTGATGCTCATTTGTCAACTTTTAGCAATAGCTTGTATCAAATGCCTTTTCTCTAGTATGCATTTAATGAGCAATGTCGCGCTGTATTGTGTAGCATTATGCTTTCTCTTTACTTTCTAAAATTCAGGAAATGTCATTTGAAAAGAATGCTTTAGATATTACTCCTTTTTATAGATGGCATATCACTTTTGTTTTCTTCTTTAATGAGTCACATTCCGTATATACTTTACTATTGACAGTTATTTTTACTTACTTTATTGTAAGTGTAGTATTAGCACACAAAGTGCATTTATGTAAATCAAAACTTTTGTTTGTCATTTGTTGAAAATATGGTGTAAATATGAATAAAATGTTGAAATAATAGATTTTTCTCTTTTGTTTAATGATTTCAGTACTATATTTAAAATGAACCCACGCGCACATGAATGCACTCAGAGACACAGAGTCAAAAATATTTAAAAAATGTATCGGAGACATTTATGTAACTATAGATATTGAGAGGAAAACATTTAGTAGACCGAACTCAACTTATTAAATAAACATAATGCATTCGAAAATTTATTGTGAAATACAGTCTATTCTATTTGCAATGCTTGAAGTCGTCTAAGGAATATGTAGAAATTTAACGAAATTGATAAATTACATAAAAATGGTAACCTTGAAAATAAATTTATTAATCAACAAAAGAATGTTTAAATGCCAGAAGAACTGGTGTCTTTATACAATGATAAAAGCAAAGCAGAAACATATTTGATAAGCGCTTTAAAGGCATCGATAAATTGACGCATAATAGTCTATATCTTAATGATCATATTAGAAATACATGTATCAAATGCGATTTTCTGTCGTTTTTCTCCACTGTTTAAGACTCTAAAATAACACTGGAACGAATGATTCTGCTTAGGAAGATTCGTGTAATGACAATAAACTTTGTCTAGAAAACCACTTTAATGAAAAACTTTAATGGTAACATTTTGATAGATTGTTCTTATTCAAGAATAGTTTACTTTACATATAACCTGCCTTGTAAAAAAGTTTCAAATCAAAATTTTAAGTAGAGTAAAATTCTAAACATTAGAAGAAAATGTCTGATAAAAATTTCAGGAAACACTTAGTCAGTGATATTGAATTAAAAAATTAAGGGATTCAATTAAAGGACTATTTATGACGTGAAGCTTTCATAGTAAGACCTTAACTCCTGCAGCTGCAGCTGGTCCTGTCTCGCTTATTCAACAACCATTCTGATGTTACTTGGACACGTAGAAAACTCTGGACTCATTTATTAATTCGTTTTCTTTCCTAATCCGTATTGCTTTAAACATCCTAATTAGACACTAAAGAGGAGGAAAAGAGTAAGTGATTCACATGTAGTCAAGAAACACAGGAATTTGATATGATGCGCATTTAGCAATGTAAATACATCGAAATACTTTCCTCAAGTGTTGATATTTTTTAGCTATTAGACACTCTATTTGCTTTACAAAAATAATAGAAACGGAAAATAATCATACGATATCAACACCTGTGAAGTAAAATGGATGATATTGTGTGTTAGAATATAATCATTATTTTGAAAAGTGATGATTCGGGTGTACAGATCATCAACAATATCAATAAGAATTGGGAAATAAATTTAAACGTTTTTAAAATGTCTTGAACATTTGAAGATTTTATCAACTTGACTAATGTTAAGGGGAAAATCGCATGTTTGAACGTATTCGGAATATTTATTTGTTTTAATTAGAAAATCATATATAGTTCATGGAGCAATATCCTTTATAAAGGTATTTAAAGTTTTTTAAACATCTGGTTGATATGTTCACAAATTAAAAGAAAAATGTTTTACAGGATTTTTATTTTCTCAAATAAAGTTTGGTATTGAAATGTGAAGTAACAAACGCGTCTTTATTAATGAAAATATTTCGACTAATCTTGTTCACGCCGGTAAAGTCTAATGATTTTTTTTATACACTACTTTTGATTACATAATTACATTACATCCTATCCCATCAATGGTATCACCAAATAGTAGTTCGCAAAGCAAATTAATAATATAATGTTTCTGGTGTATTTTGTTGATTAAATATTACTATGAGTTTTTTTCTGTTTTGTTGTTGTTGTTGTTTGTTGTTGTTGTTGTTGTTGTTGTTTTGTTGTTGTTTTTTTCATTATTGGGAACAAATAAAACATACACGAAAGTAAGCTGAGGTAATGAGTCCTGCAATTATATTTTATATAGAACTCGTATCATACAGACATAAGATACTGTCTCAACACGACCGTAGCGTTATCAGCCCTGGTGATTAGAACGAACAATAAATTAATATCGCAGCCAGCATGCCAGAACTATGCGATGTACATTCTCTCTGATCTTCCCGTTCCTCTGATCTTCTTTAGCGGATACAACTCTGCCGCAGGGTCCTTTGAAGTTGAAATTTACACAATGTTTACCTGTAGGCAGGTATCTCAGAGATTGGTCGGTCCCTCGTGATTTATAGCCTGTGTCTATGTAAACCCCGCTACAAAATATGTGTTTCAAATAACAGAAAAGGGAAACTAAACACTGGTGGGTGTCAAAGAGAAAACAGGGCATTACGATGGCGTTGAGCAAGAATCATACAAAGTTGTCTATTGTATTACAATGTATATGTAGTTGACAAATGATAATATACCACGATATGTTCATATTTTGTTCATTAAGTTTCGTATAGGAGGCACTACATATCTAAGCTCGAAATATACTTAGATATTGAATAAAATAACCAGACGGTTGTTTTTAATTATTATAATAATTTTGTATAATGTTCATAACAGCACATATGAAAACTTATTTAAAATTGTATTATATGAGACGTATAGTCATAATAGAGCAATATATATGCAAATGTTATCACTTTATCAAACTGAAATAAAACGATGCATTCAGTGCCAAATTTGAAATTCTTAATTGTAATATAAATTTACATGCCCTAAAATTACTTAGCTGAGGCTATAATATGTTAATAATTAAAGACATATATGAAATTAAGTATATTTATGTTTTCTTATTTCTTTTACTATTTAACGGTATAAGATCACAATGTATTCTTTATCTATGCAAGATATAAATGATATACGCAAAATAAAAAAATGTGGAAAACATAACTTATATTACCCAAAACAAATTAAGGAATCTCCAACATCTTGTGAAACATTTTTTCATCATGCTTCTATTGCGTTTTTCGGTAAAATTTTATACCTACAATGACGTTATGTTATATGTATACAATTATATGTCTTTCAGTTAGGCAAGGGATGTATACATTAAATTAACTCTTAACTTCCTATATACTCATTTTGACGCATTCGCAAACAAAACAGGCGTCTCTTCTGTCTCCTATGTTTGCTCATATAAAAAATTGTATCTCGGGTTCTATATAGCCTGCATGTCAAAGAAAAATCAATTGTTTTATATGTCCATTTAAAATTTAATGAATTGATATTGATACAGTCTATAACAAAATGTTTGAGTCAAATAAAACAATGCAGTGTGTGTGAGGTTATGTTACTTGCAAAATCTAGTGCATTTCGAGTGCTTACGATATAAAGCAGTAATCTAATGAAAATTGGTCATAAACTTTACATGCTGCATTTAAAAAACTGGATTCTGGTATCAAATGATGATGAAAAATAAATCTGATAAGAACTCACAATATTATAAAAAAAAATCGACATAGTATTTCATCAAACGTGAATCGTCGGTTAAATTCTTCACTTTCATTTTAAGAAGTGGATTAAATTAACAAAAAAAATATTTCGGTTTTTGCTTTTATATAGGAATATAGTTTTAATAGATGTTTCTTTTCTTGTATGTGTGTGGTTTAGTTTGAAAAAATGATATTTCACCAAAAAGAGATAAGTGTTCTGTAGGGACAGACATTGCACCACGAATCTGAACGAGAAATTGAATGAAACGTACATGTACTGAATACTGAGTTTTAGTGTCATTGTTACACAAGTAAGTAAAAATGAAAAAATAAATTAAAAAATATATAAAAAAAAATCTGAAGTCTCTTCAAGTTTCAAATTTATTAATATTCAGGATTAGTATAGAAGAATATACATAATTGTTATATAAATCTATAATTACATCTAAACGTCAGTCAATCATATTGAAGAGATGTTCAAAAACTTAACGTACTAGTTTTCAGTCTCTCTAGGACTTTCAAAAACCACGTAATAATTGAAAATTGCCCCCGATAAGATGAGTCGGTTTTATGATTTAATTTCGAGACTTAATTGGACTATTTGTTGTCCTCTGTTGACAATGGGTAATGACAGATAGGGGGACAGATAATGTTTGTCGATAGCTGGGCTCATCAAGGCGATAAGGCTGATTTACAGGGCGGCATCGCTGCTCCGTAACGTTGATAACTGTGCCGCCATAATTGAAATTAAAGGCGATAGGACGGCGAGCATACCTGCCGTGACAAAGGTGAACAACAAAGGAGTATGTGTGCATTTGCTTATGCCTGCATTTTTATTCAGGAAAGTACAAGAAAAACAGCCTTCGTGAAAAAACAGCTGCATGAATCAAAATAGCCATTTAGCACGATGCAACAATATATTCTCTTTCTTTTTTTTTTTCTTCTTTTTTTCCACATTTTCCCCCTCGGCATAATCTGAGCACGTCAGTTCTAATTTTTATCTAAGATTTTGTTTTAAGTATTATCAAAATTTATAAATCCTTTTATAAGAATATTTATCGTTTGTATTTTATTCATTTTATACAGACCTGACAAAAATCATGCCAGTTAAATATTCAGTAATATTTTGTTAAATTAAAAATTTATCCATGTATATTTACGTGTTTTAACGATGCATATATTGTTGATAATCGAAAAATAAATGTGTAACATATTCCTATAATTATTTTATGCAGTATTTTTTCCTTATTTCATTCGTTAACATGTTGCGTAAATGTTAAAGAAGAGGAGAATTTGAATAATGAAAACAAGGTAAATTACTGCATCATTTTATATCGGACCAATACATTTTTAAAAATAAAATAAATTATTCCCAAACAGCAATTTCTGTATTCCACTTCAAACTGGATTTTTTCTTTTTCATGGCAAAATCCGTGAACAATTTTATTTAGTCTTAGTCACCTATCTCTCAAAATTCAATATCATACCCCTTATATCTGTATGTTCATACAACGCCCTCCTGAAAGTAAAACCAACACTAAATTCTTGACTGCGAAAACACCGTACAATTATGAGCATAAAAATCAATACCTCTTCCCAGGTGTGCTTTTGAGTAAAAAATTGTAAGACTTTCTATACTTTCGTTCAAATTATCAAATGAAAGGGAAAATACAATTTATTTGGTTTTTGAAACGTTTGTGCAGGGTTTTTGTCACAGTCCATAGAGGTACATGGATACAATTTCTACTCGGTCGGATTTTTGTAAGTGTGTACCACGTGACAGGCCTAGGTGGTCCTTGGACGCCTCTGTTTGAGAATTCTGATTCAGATGAATGATTATATCTTAATTGGATTTACAGATATCCGGAACTACAAATACAGTACAGCCTTTCATTTCAATCATTTCTAGTCTGTAACGCTCATTTAAATCAACAATAAAAATATAATTCAGATATTATCGCTTTAAGTTTATAAAAATATTAAACGTTAGCAATAAATAAATGATATGGCATATGATATGTTTAAAACCCACTTATCTAATTTATTATATTCTGTTTTGAAATCAGCTACGGGTATATTGTCTTCGGTTATCAAAATGAATAATCTATTTATGTGACTGTGTGCGATAAAAAAATATTTCTCATGAGATTTTCAATTTCTAAGCTTTTTTTTTTAAATTGTATTTTGAAATATTGACACCGATCTTTCTAATAATGATTTAATATAAAATATTTTAAAGTTCGATCGGTATGCATAAATACATGTCATATACTAATCATATAGATGCATTTATGCACCTTGGTAAACAGAAAAGACTCTTTCTGATAGGGTCTAATCTGTTGTTTATACTATATTGTAGCCATGGTTCTATGTATTCCGTACAGCAAATTAAAATCCATTGTTTCAAACACAATCTAATATTCAGTGAATCGATATTCAAGAGGTAAAGTGTTCATTAAAAAAAAATGAAAGAAAAAGGCCACACGAATCGTGGCAAAGTATTCTAAAAATAGATCCGCAATCACATCAGCAATGGCAACTGAGATGTTAATGACCTTTGTTAACTTATTTGAAAAGAAACCGAACGGGTTCTATCTCGAAATAAGAGTAAGGCATCTTATAACGGTGACATTTTTATTGTTAATGAATATAGCACTTAGACTGAATTGTTGTGGTCTTTGTTTTAAATATTTATAAATAGACTGAAATAACGTCTCGGATTCGAAACAAAACAAATAGCAAATTTCATCTACCACAGCGTAGCTATCTAATGGCCATCAAATGCTTTCAACTAAATAAAGACTCTTTCCTCGGTCTTTTCTTCGAATTTTATCTCTACAAGAACCGGTTGATAATGCCTGAGACTCCATTTATTGTCTGTAATTGAAAACCGTACACTGACGTTTCGTTTAACATCGGAGGTATTTATGCAAATTTCCCTCATGTAAACGGCACTCATTTCCTCGAACACAACCGTAAAACTGTTTGCTAATGATCCCGGCTAATTTAGGCACGCGACGTTTTAGCACGTGTTTATAGGGGTTATAGTTACCATAGCAATATCTGTGACAGTGATATTGGGAATACAAAAGCTCAAGAACGATAGGGTTTAATCCATGCTTGGAAAGCAAATGAAGAGCTGCAATATCTAAGCGAAAATGTCGACGGTGATAAATAAGGCTTCAGTCGAAGTAACACGATTAGGTAATAGGCGTGAAAGAGACTTGGCACCAACAGTATGTGCTCTTAGACGAGAAGGATCGGCGGAGATTTAAAAATTGTATTAGATTTCAGGGGAGGGGGCATTAGACATTTGCACTAATAGGACTTTTAAGATGATAACACGGCTGTCAATTCAGTAGGAAGAGTACCGTGCAATAATAGCTATAATAATTATAGAAACGTAAGTCCTTGACCTTGAGTACGAGGAGAGTAAAACGATTATCTGGATTTGATTACCTGATGACGCCTGTGGTGAAAAACCCCTTGACAGAAAGTGGGACTGAAGTTAGCTATATTACGTATTATAAACATCGGTGTCAGTGTGCTGGTGTTAAATGGATTTGTGTCAGTTTGTACAAAATATATGATGAATTGTCTCTGACAAAACTTGATTGTAATATGACTCATATTTAAACACTAAGTGGTTTTGATCTTAATGTTACAAGGTTAATAGGAAAAAAAATACGATTTTACGACGAATTGCTTTTTCATTCGTCAAGATTGGATATATTTTTTACTATCATACCCTTTTTATAAATCCTTATATGGTAAAGTATAATGACAAAGATCTTTAATCCCAAATAGGTTTATAAGCATTACGTATTCACAAAAAGCAGCTGACAGACAGGTGGCCCAAATATTATTGCCCATAAAGTCTCGAAAATTAAACCAACCATACCCCCATTCTATTGAAAACCTGTTACAATTATCATTATTAGTATATGTATTTTCCATGGTTTCCGGCCGAACAACCTAGGCGGGGAAACATTAAATCAATGATCAGTCGAGCATCCTTAAGTCCGATAGGACGCAGTCACTCAGAAAAACGAAGCGTTTTTAAAATCTCACACGACGCGTACCACCTTAATTAACAAACTTGACACTTGGCTTTTTACACCGGTACACCACACTGGCAAAAGAACCAGTGTGGTTCACTCTTGACATCTTATATTGCATCTTGTATTGCACACGATCTGGTTATAACGTATATTGCGCTTGCTACAATACACTGTGCGTAATATGACATCGATTCAAAACGAGGACGTTAGCAGTATCAACACAGTTGTTGTAGGCGCTAATAAATCTGACGAAATTCAAATAATTTAGTATATTGCGGAAATCATAAAATAAAAATATACAAATAGAAATTTATACATTTTTTCAATAACAAACGAGTATTTATAAAAGTCTCTAAAATGCTTTTGAATATTGGTGATGTAATATAAACCCATTTCATAACCATAATTTATTAGCATGTGTTTTTCTTGTTGTTTTTCCTTTATTTTGCAGTTGTTATTTGTTTGTCATATTGCTGTTGTTGTTCTTTCACAACTTAAACTGATGATACAGACGGAAGGACAATATTGTCAGACACTATTGCAACAGGCGACACAGTTGTTCTTAAACCATACTTCTATGCAATATCTGACATTTGTTACTTAAGATGGAACTTGACAAAAGCCAATTAAATGTTAATGTACATACTCAAATTAACATTTAAATATTGTGCTAGAAAGTTAACTTACATCTCAACGAAACCTGCTTGCCTATATATAAATTACGGAACCCATTGACTGATATTACACACCCTCATCCAACATATTTATTTCATTTCAAAATAACATAAAATAGTATTAATCCTTTGTTTCATGAATATTCATGTTCGACATTAATTCAATATTGTATGAGCAGTCTCAGCTACAATATTGCATGAGTAGTCTCAGCTACAATATTGTATGAGCAGTCTCAGCTACAATATTGTATGAGCAGTCTGAGCTGCAATATTTTATGAGTAGTCTATGCTACTATATTGTATGAGCAGTCTGAGCTACAATATTGTATGAGTAGTCTGAGCTGCAATATTGTATGAGCAGTCTGAGCTACAATATTGTATGAGAAGTCTGGGCTGCAATATTGTATGAGTAGTCTGAGCTACAATATTGTATGAGTAGTCTGAGCTACAATATTGTATGAGCAGTCTGAGCTGCAATATTGTATGAGTAGTCTGAGCTAAAATATTGTATAAGCAGTCTGAGCTGCAATATTATATGAGCAGTCTGAGCTGCAATATTGTATGAGCAGTCTTAGCTACAATATTGTATGAGAAGTCTGTGCTGCAATATTGTATGAGTAGTCTCAGCTACAATATTGCATGATTAGCCTGGGCTACAATATTGTATGAGTAGTCTGGGCTACAATATTGCATGAGTAGTCTGAGCTACAATATTGTATGAGTAGTCTGGGCTACAATATTGTATGAGTAGTCTGGGCTACAATATTTTATGAGCAGTCTGAGCTACAATATTGTATGAGCCAACAGAGGAGAAACGGACACTTCCAGAATGTGGTCTGCTCTCTTATACATGTATGTAAAATTAAAAACAAATATCATGTAATGTCAGCTTAACAAATTGCAATACCTACAAATGTTATTGCAGATATTTACAATGCGTGTACAGAATAATATTGTGTTGAACCACAATGGTTATCATGCATACTATTATTTATAAAGTTTCAAAAACAGGTTATATTTTTGAGCTTGCTGTACCGCCATTGACATATTTTGTTTGTGTATTGTTTATTACTGTTTGATAGTTGGCCATCTTTACTTAATTGACAATTTGCATTGTATATGATCAATATACATGTATTTCATAATTAAAAAAACATGTATGTACTTAAGGGCGTATTTCACAATAGCAGTTTTATTACTTTATAGACAAAGAAGGAAAATCAAAACAGAATTTTCTCAAACTTGGCATGAATATAGAGAATCGCACTAGAAACAAATTTATGGGATAAAAAAGTGGGGCGGGGGAGGGGGTCTTCACGCTAAAGGTAGCATGGGGACCCCCATTTTTTATCCCATAAATTAGTTTCTTGTGTGATTCTCTAATATCATGCCAAGTTTAAAAAATATGTTTGCTAGTTTTGATTTTCCTTCTTTGTCTATATAGTAAAATACCGCTATTGTGAAATACGCCTTTAATAATTGACTGCCCAGAACTGTTTAGGAATTTTCCGGATTTGACTTTTACCTAACCCGTGCATCAGTAGAAGATTCTATTTTCATACAGAATACATATGATAATACAATGAAATATGTCAAAAAGACGCATGATCATTATATTAAATATAAACATTTGAACTGGCGGACATTGTTAACCATAATGGTATGTTCTTACAATGTAATATTATGACTACTGAAAGTAACAGACTAAATGTTTTACACTATAACAATGTTATTTTAGCTATTAAAAAGGATAAATTATTAAACGGGCTAAGTAATAGAATAATACCCGTATGTCAATGTTTTTCAAATTTGATTTCTGTAATTTATTGAAATAGTTACGCAATAAATTGTTTTCTGGTATCAAGGGCTATATAGATAAAATCAAATAAGTTTCGTATAATTCTAACATGTTTGCATTTAAAAAGCTCAATAATTTAAACATGTTTGGACGCTGACAAAGTATTAAAGAATATATATTTTCCTAATGTCTGAAAACAGATTACACTCATAAAGAAAATGGTATTCATCTTCTACAAATATTACCTAAAATATTTAATCCTTTACCGCAATTTTAGGATGTTTCTACATAAAAAGGTTTTATTTTTAAATATTTTTTGTTTATACACTTTTGCATAGAAAGAAACGGAGAGCATTTTTTGTATTGTTTAAAGTGTGATATTGATTAAATCATTGTTCATGAAGGTGACAACACCTTGTTTTCTCAACTGTCAATTCCAACAATGTCTCTCCGGTTAACTTTAGGATCTTTGTCCGCGATTTACGCATCATTTGATATTGATTTTTACTGGATTATCTTCAGACACACTGGCACATTTGACAAATAGTGAAATTAATTGTCTGTTTGAAAACTACACTTCAAATTAATCATGAACTTTGATTTCAAAGAGAACCTTCGGATTCTTCTTGTTTCGCTAGGTATCTAAGTGAGCCAACACGACAGACTTTAGATCTACTTTGTGCTACGAGTGGAATGTATCTTACGTACTTTGAATAAACACCCAGACTAGCTTGTAATGCCAAACAAGTGCATGTTTTCTGAATTCCACAAAAATGCGAGACCAACAACAGTCACCATACGGCTAAAAACGAAACAAGAAAACATGTAAAAGATTTTAATGCCCACCAACATTAAAATGGATTTAGATATATAGTCAACCTGGATTAAGTGGCAAAACAAGAGTATAAGATCAAGTGGCTACTATGTCCGAGTGACTGCTAAGTGGAGGTCTATTCGTCTCGGGATTTTATACGAGTTTGTATGCGTAACCGTTGCCAAATGGGGTTAAAAAGATACCATTGCTTCGGTAGCTGTAAGGACACTGTATAAATATCAAAATAGTGAAAATGGTGTCAGTGTGGAAGGCCAGTATTGCATGGCCAATGTGGATCTTGCAGCATGCCAAGTCATTAGACGGCTGTGTGTGTTTTGTGATTTTATCTCCCAACACGTTGACGATCAAACAGAATCAAGGTGACTGATAAACTTAATGAGAATCGAGCGGTGTCAAGAAAAGTATAAATTTATACGGCGTATTAGTCGGAAACAAAAGCAGTTAAGATACTTGTAATATAATTTTCACCATAATACAATTAAAAGAAACGTTTTAACTTTGGTAATTACAAACAGTTTTTTTTTTCCGTCTTAAAACTGATTTTTTCCATTTATGACATTTGGTATTTTTTCTGGATAACGATAAGTTGTTTTTAAACTTTTAAATTTAATCGTCTTACAGACTATTTTTGATGAACTGGACGATTTTCGTTAAACACAAATGAATTACAATGAGCGATGTCATTGTTTCCTTTTTTTTTTTTAACGTTTTTTTTTTTTTACTTGCTGGTCTAATTTTCGTGCAACTGCGTGATAGAAAGTCCTTACACTCGAATATCCTAGTATGCAAGTTTTTCTTTACATTTTATGCACGATAAAATATTTCCCATTGTAAATAAGTGATGATAATTACGCTGAGAGAAGAATAACGACTTTTTTATAAATTGCCAATATAATAAAGCCTTACGGAAAACATCCATCATTTTCGCTGAATACAAGTTGAAATATTTTCTGATATAATTCCAACGAGTGTTCTATTAAAACTGATAAAAGATGCGCACAAGAAATGGGTGTTTCTGGTACAACTTACTTATATTACTTTAATAGACATTAATCCCCTTTGTATAATTCAATTTTGTTCAGGTTTTATCTTATTATGTTTCAAGATGTTGAATTTGCATAACGATTTATCAAACTTTGTGGTAAAATTCATACGAGTGTCATCAGCGTTAGCCTCTCCTCCCTGTCTTGTCGCATCTTAGTGTCAACATTTCGTGGTTTCTTTTCAACCAGACACATAAGCCGAGCAATCATCTGTTTACATTTCGAATTCATCCTGACAGAGGCGGTTTTAATCGATGCTCTGCTCACCCGTCAGCCACAAATGAGAACTGAATTGTTGTATTTTATCAGAGCAGAGGTTGGCGGAGTTGTCTATGGTTTCTCAAAAAGAAAAAGAAATCTGGACATGTAAAATTAGGTGACCATTGTGTGTCGCCATGTACTGAAGGCGGGAACCTCTTTGGACATGAAATGTCATGTCCTGAACAAACATTGGCAGCAAACTCTCGGCTTTAGTACAAAGATAATGTGAATTCTACAATGTGAACTCATGTTCTTCTTGTAATTTGTTGTTATTGAAGGTTCACTGTCGCCTCGGCAGTTTTTCACTTATATGGTGACGTCCAGCCAGTAACAGGTGGAGGAAGACCCCGAGTGCACATGGACATACGGGTAGAACCATTAGATAGATACACTGCAAGTCAGCTGGAAAACTTTCTCCCGTGATAACCCAAAGTGTCATAACCAAGTTTTTGGTCTCTGATTTTTTTTCTCCATTAATAGTATGAGAAAATTCTTAAATATTGCACGTATTTGTACATACCTTGTGTTTTTAATGTCAAAAACCAATCTTAAAGGCTGATGTGCCTTTGTTTATTATCTATAATTTATTTCATTAGTCTTTTTTGTAATGTTGCAATCGAACTTGACCCATCTGTATACTAACTTCTACGGGAGCATTTGATGGCCACTCGAGTTCAGTGAGAATCTCTCGACACGACCAAGTGTAACTCATTGAGCCCAGCTGATTTTATTGGAAATAAATCTATCATTTTTTATCCAGTCCTTGTTTCCCCAAACAGTTTTGCTTTATCTCGTTTCTAACTCCACTTCGAATGTTTGCAGTGTTTTAACAAATCAATGAGGCTTATAATGAATCGGCCGTTTGTTAGCTATCTTTATTAAGAGTTTGGAATTATATTGTCCATGATTAAACAACGTTATGGGACAGCACGCTTGATAAGAGGGATGTTAAAAAGTTAATGGTCATTACCGCGTTATGGTAATTGTTTTCAATATGGTGCTAGCAGATTCTGTGGGATACAGAAAACCAGGGGGCGTTGTATTGGACGAAGCTGTATCAATTATAGCAGAGCTCGGACAGTAGCGTTTTTATTAATCAATTAAGGATTGGAAGCATCACAATGTAAGCGATAGGTTGTTACTTTATGAGAACTGCAAAACAGAGGTTGACGCTTATTTTATATCAGTTATTCTTATTAACAGCAATAGATAATAATGTTGAACGCCCCTCAGAGTGAAATACACTGCATCTGATGAGGACAAAAAGCAATAAGGGTCGGCACACATGGGTGCTTAATTTGTTGACATTGCTAAATTGGAGATAATTTACACGTGAAACACAGTGTCATTCTAATACTGGCATATAAATGTAACACAGCACCTCGCTTTATTCACTTGAAATGTGTATTGACACTCTACAATGTCTTTTATCAAAACAATAAAACAATCTCGATACTGATAACACTATTAATAGCTAAGTAAATATAAATCAGGACAAGCGAAAGTGATTCTTATGTTCTCGCATGATTCATGTACAATGGTTTTTATACATCTGGATTATCAATCCAATTCTGCTTTTAATATACAGTTTCAATAATATTTGTTGCTGGTCGTGTTGTTCCAAGTCATTTGTCCGTGTAGTTCCGTAACCCAGGAGATTCGTTAAATTGTGGAGAAATATAGGCTATATATTCAAACTGCAATGATTTTGTTTACGGAAGTCAAAAATATATACCATATATAATAGAAATTATCATGAGCATTATTAATGTTATTATTATTAGATATTGAAACTGAGACCCTTTGTTTATTCTTTTTTGTCCAATGCATACTTTTACAATTTAATAAAAATAATGAGTAAGATGGAAGCATTTTAACACATCTAGATCGTCTAAGGGTACTACAAAATAATTTGCCAGCAAATGAGATCGTTGTTTATACATTATACAACATATGAACAAAATCAATACATTTATTTCATTTCGATTTCGTCACATTTGATATCTGTCTCAATGCTAGAAATGGCATATCTTTATCAGAGGAGAACGGATGAAGCGTCATGCCTGTATCGTCACCATATCAGTATTGGCCTCTCCGAGATAGCGGGTAGAGTATCTTCGTTCCTATTCACACACCATCCAGGCCTTAAACAAACATTTAGACTATTTCTTACGCATCCTCATACATTGAGGTAAGACACGCCGTTTAAAAGGGCCACGATAGGGTGATAATGGCCGGTCAATCAAGCGGAAGTTAGATTACACCAAGTAAAGCTATGATAAAATAGCAAACCTCAGTTTCTCAGATAGAGCGCAGTTGTCCGATATGACGGCAATCAAAACACTGCCTAAACAAGACAAAACATTATGACAGAGAGGTGAAGATGATAAATGTGTTTGTTTCCTAGACAATCTGGTCAAAGTCCATTAAGTATTTCCACAGTGACTTGGCAGATAAACAAACGTTGTCCAACTGTGAATGTTAGCTGGTGATAATCTTTAAATAACCAGACAGCAGACGTTCCTAGTTTTGAACCAGATTTTCAGTAAAATCATTTCAGTAACAAATACAATGTACGTTTCTTCCATCATTCCACACTGGCACATGCATTCATAACCAATCTTTTTTCATTTATTTTTATATGCTTTGCGTAAAAAAAAAATTTAATTGGCAACTATAAACAAATAAAAATAAAAAATGTTTTAAGACATGTAAAAATAATACATTATAAAAATTCATATAAAATGACCATATTTCCTTTGTGTATACAAACTAAATGAATTTGTTTTAAAATGATATAAAGTTGCCTAAACTATATTACATCCTTTAAATGTGTAATATCCAGAGGTACTTTTCAGACTTGAAGAGTTCCGTATGACCATGCATTAAGTACCATGAGATAAATAATGAATTCCCATAAACCAAACAGAACATCACAGGCAGTGCGATATAACTTGTTATTGACTGCCAATTTAATTCTGTGTGTTACCTATTTCAAACAAAACAATTCAGAACACTTCAGCGTATTGTCAATCAAATACCACAGACGCTATCGGGAGTGGATGAAATTGTTTTAATGTAACAATTTGTTATACCGCTACACGATGGTGCTATGCTTGACTTTCTACTATTTCAAGATCTACTAGATCTCTGTCAATACTTTGAAGTACTGGGTCTTCACACATACTTAAAACTGAAGACCTCAACCCAGGCACAACTAGGTTCTGGAGATGGGAATCAAGTAGGAAATCAAGTGTCGCAAACTGAACTTGTTATATTTTAATACAACGCATTTCGATACAAATATTTTCATTCGAGCGCTTTGATAGTGTGTCCTCAAGTGAAGGGCTTAATTAAATGTTGTGTATTATGTCTCAACGAGCCGTATGTGTACAGGTATACCGCCAGGAGAGTTGCATTCGCCAACCGTGGAGAGGTCTCTTCAACTATCGTGTGGCCCTCGAGGGTCAACGATACGGTAGGTAAATATATCATGGGTGCCATTGAAGAGTGGGTCTACAGCGACATATGGTCAAGTTGAAAGGAAGACAGGTGAGATGAAATGTACGATTTGAAATTGGTCATAAGGGGAGGAGGGGAAAATGCCCAAAATGATACAGTCGTACCCCGTTGTTGTTGTTGTTGTTGTTGTTGATATCGATTTTAGTTTACCGTTGCCATGACAATATTTCAATCATACGGTGACGTCCAGCTTATTCCAAGTTGAATATGACCCGGAGTGTACAGAGGCACCCAAGAAGAATCACCCGACCTACCACAAACTTCCTGAGAGGCTTCCTAACATGAACAATCCGAATGAGTAGACATTGACTCGAACCCGCACCGGCAGACTGGGGTTAGGTGATACCAATAACCATTCGGCTACGTAGGCTCATAACTATTTTAAACGGCCAGTGAAGAAAACTAGAAAATATGGTCATTAAACATAGAAGACCACTACATAGAGGTATAATAAAGTGTCAGTTATTTAATCCCAAATCGACCGCTTGACCGATGTCTGTTAGATGTAGGTGGTCACTTACAAAGGTCCAATTGGATGATGTGATTGCAAAATTGAGATGTGAGTGCATGTATTTCAAATGTCTCTAGAATACAGAGAAAAATTACTAAGCATATAAAACAGATACATAATTTTTATAATCAAATATTACTGATTAGTCACGCTGACCAACGAATAAAAAAGAGATTTTGAATCATGGATATATTATGATTTGTAATTAGTTGTCCTTTCTCAGAGCTTGAAAGTAAATGAGAGTTAGGTTTGGTTCAACAGATAGGTCTGTATACTCTCTGTTGACCTAACAATACAGTCAAATCATTGTATTAAAACAAAATCCATATAATCAGGAGTAATTAGTTACCTGGCTGCTTGAAGTACCATTTTTATATCGAAGCCAAAGAATCGAAAAATACATATTTTCATATAGAAAGCTATTGCCTGGACCTGGTTTGAAAAAAAAGACGTGAATTGTATAACTAATATATGGACGTAGCTATATAGTTCATATACATATGCTTCACTTGTTTGAGCACTTGCTTGGCCATTCGATATGAATA
Source organism: Solen grandis (assembly GCA_021229015.1). Lineage (NCBI taxonomy): Eukaryota > Metazoa > Mollusca > Bivalvia > Adapedonta > Solenidae > Solen > Solen grandis. The sequence goes on from JAIFHC010000514.1 coordinate 34,903, forward strand.
TATATGCTTCCGTCCTAAATACTTTCTCTTATACCCTAGCTTTATTGAGTATAAACCTCTTTTGCAGCTATCAGCAAACAATGGATAAGTATATCGTAATTCTTTATCGAACCAGTTGCCGTCTGTGTATTATCAGTTTTAGTTCTTGCTGATTTTTTGTGATCAACGTGCTATAGAATAAAATAATTTTCTTGGGGGACTATTTTTTGTCGATTTCGTGGACGTCATACACGTCATGCGCACTAAAATATGACTCCACGAATATATGTACCAACGAAAGTGACTTTATTACAGAGTCAACGAAATTAAATGCCAACGAAAATTAATGAATTTACAGTCGTTGATAAACTCTCATGTGTACATCTGGCTGCATTCATTGATACTCATTGAATATGTTTATATATTATAATTGAATATTATAAGATTAAATAGACTATTTTGTGGTATAATGATATAATGTGGTGTAATTGATATCAAACGGATATGGTATTATATGATTTATACTGACAAAATAAATGCTTGTCTACTTTGATTTATTTGAATATATTAGTCAATCCTAAGATAAAACCCTTTATTACATTATATCAGGTAATATAGAATCAGTATATCTACATATAGCGTATAATGCCAAAATAAAAAAATAAATAAAAATGTCAATTTCTTTAATTTATTGCGTATCTATTAAATATGTTGTCTGATGAAAGACACATAGCCAGCAATATACTATTCTACAACCCTGCCCACAGCCTGTGGTTTATTCCCAGTACATGGCTGTAGGATTAGCGGCCTCACCGTGATATATCATTATGGAATATCACAACGGACTTGTAATTGGTATCCACATGCTATGTAGCGAGGCATCAAAGGCAATTGAGGATTTTTATCAGTGATTTACTTGACCGAAATATCTTTCATCTATTTTCTTTTTCTTATCTTATGCAATCTACCGTTAGAATATTTCAATCAAGTTGTTTACTCCCAATTTCTTTTCTCTTAATATTTGCAGACGGACTTTTCTTTCATCAGACGACATTTTCTGAGCGTTGTCAATGAGCGGTTTATGGTGACACTATATAACATATTACGGGACCGATTTCCGTACGATCCCTCGTTTAAAGCTCGGCTTAATAATAAATTTATCATAAAAGATCGACAAGAATTTTACAGCATTCATTGACTTGTGTTATGTAAATAAAATAACGGCATTGTCGCAAGATTTATTCAGGATGTTGTAAATATGTCGATGACGTCATTAACACGTGACGTTCATGGTTGCGATAAGATATTACCATCTGTTGCAGAAATGAAAAATCGAATATGACTTTCCAGCAACATATAACTATTTCCTAAACAAACAAAAAAAGAATGTAGTAACAAAAGGGGAGTTCCGTCTATTCAGGTTACAGTCATCCTTTGTTGGCGACCACCGTAACTAAGCAACCAACTTGTATTTAGCGGTAAGCTTTATACTTCCGAAAGTTTCTTTATTTTATTCTGTATTTAACCCCAACTAAGCAAAAGCATGCGCAGAGTAGACTGGCCGCTTGAAATAGACTCCGGTGTCCACAAAATAAACGTACGTCTCTCCAAGTCCATAGGTATTATATGGATTTTTTTTTTTAATTTCAGCTACAAGCTTGTAGCCCATTTATTTCCCCGTCTTAGGTACCATGAGGTCGGGGTCATCCTCCATGGCACCTTACAAATGACATATCAATATCATTAATCTATATTGACTTAACAAGTAAATTCTAAGTCATGTGTCTATAACCGGGGATTTTTCATATTGCTTCAAAAATAAAAATTGTTTGCCACGGTTCTTAAATCCCATATACATAGAAACAGAGTATTTTCCTCATTTGAAATCTTATATTTGCAATCATAACATTTCTTCTATTTAGCAAAAATATAAAACAAAGTTAAAAGTATAAAAACACAAAGAAAATGAAAAAAAAAATCTACTGATTTTAAAGATCTCCGACGTTGGATTTTTGTTTTCTTCCAGACTCCTTAAAATACACTCATCTCTATCACCCTGCATAGATGAACAATGGATATATAAATACAATTCACAGTATGTTAACTTAGTCAACAAGTTTACTGAGCGTTAAGATTTCTATAATTCTCCCAGATAGCATCAAATTTATCTATTTGCATATTCTTTATTGCTATATATTTTTCAACACTATAAACTTTCACAATTATATGTTTAAATTGTTCAATATTTGGTAAATCATTTTTCATTTTTTTACCATGTATAAAATATTTAGCATGCAGCAGAATTGTGTTTACAGCTCTACCCAAGTTGCTTTTTCCGAATAAAATTTCATTCACTTTCCACCCTTCCAACTTGGTGTTGCATTTGTTATTTATGTAGTTCCTCAATTGATGCCAGAAATGTTTAGTATATTCACACTGCCAGAACAGATGGATTATTGTCTCAGTATGAACATGACAAAAGGTGCAACTATCATCCTGGCGTATATTCATTTTTTTTCAGTAACAGATAAGTACCAAGTATCCTGTGGTTAATTCTGTAGTGTAACCATATAAGAGTTTGATCTTTAGTGATCTTAAATACATTATCATAAATTGAGTCAGTATGCATGCATAAGGTGTAAGTTTGTTCTAACTCAATTTTCCATTTTTCAAAGGACTTTGGCAGTAGTTTTTTCATACACATTGTTTTATAAATAGCTCTACAACCCTGTTTTTCTTTCAATATTTCACCCAATGTTATTATATGGATACTTAATAAAATCAGTTACGAAAGAAAATATATCTACTCACATTTTCGATAATTAAAATTTATCCTTTAAATGTATCATTTCTGCAAATAATCCATAAAAATGGCAATATTTTCAAATTAATATATGCATAAGAAATTTGTCATGCAATAATCATATATATATCAACCATTATATATTTCGGAAAGAAAAAAAGTATTTAATTAGCGAACGTCTGAGTGCACACATTTTTAGCAACTAAGTATTTACTATTTTTATTCATCTAGGTAATGCCTTTGACAGATTCAAGATTCAAAATATATTATTCAGCAGCATAAATTGCTAGTTGCATGCTGTGACATACAAATGTAATACATATTAGTTTCAAGCCATGCTAATATACATTAACGTATAAAATTATACAAATTGCTATAATGAAAGGGAAAATGTTGAAAGCTAGTTTGATAGACAGAGAAGAAGACAATAAAATAAAAACAAATTAATGAAATTACAACACTAAAGATGAATCGTGTGTCTTTATAGGCATGGCCTCCAATGTTCACACAGACGCTGAACAACGCCTTCGATGTGTACTCGGTTGCAAAAGAAAGAGGAATTAATAAAACTGCATTGTTTTTTTTCCGAAACGTTTCATAGTTTGCAGAAATATTTGAATTGTGTAACCAATATGTCATGGATGAGATAGTGATATTTACGATATTGCTTTCAGTCCAAAAATGATATATACCCGATAGAAATTATACATTTTAATTAACAAAACCTGAGCACACACTTTCATTTGTAACTGAGTCTATATATATAAGAGAGAAAGAGACTTCTTATTTCACTCCAATATTGTTATTTAATTCTAATGCAGGTAGCTTAACCACAAATCATTAATCCACCAAGGTTTTGTTTTTTGGGGTTTTTTTTTTTTTTCAAGAATGATAATCGTTTGAGAAGAGAAGGATTTATAGTTTAATGCATTTGGCGACATGTATATAGCTTGCAAATTTCAGAAAAAAAATGTCGTCTGACATGCTGATTAAACAGTGTCAATTTCGATTACGTCACAGAGCGCGAGCGCCTTGTGAATGAGGGCCACCTACCGGCTGGTGAATGTAGATTCAAGCCCTTGACATTCACAGTCAAAAGCGGCGATCTCTTTTCATTAGCGTAATTTCCAATAGGTTGGACTATCTTGAAAACTGAATGAACACTTAACTTTGGTTTGAGTTAGGTCTGTTTTGACAAGAGAACAATCCTATTTTATCGGCATATTATTCTCTCGTGTGGTTTGCAGTACTCAGGAAGACATTACATTGTTAACTCAGATCTTTTGGGTGGCCAAAATGTCTCGTGTAAATGAAAGCAGTTTATTAACATGTAATTAATTCATAATTCTATGTGATTATACCGGCTAGCAGAGAAAATGTTATACCCCCTTCGAAAAACTAAGTTATAAAGACCTCTATTTTAGAGAATTCAAGCTGGGTTATGCTAGATAGATTTTAATTAAATATCATGTGACATTCAATTTTGTCAAATATTTGCTAATTCATGTCTTACATGTATAGATGTTTATATTGTAATTTGATTTCAAAATATACTGAAATGAGCTATCATTGCTTGTGTCTACTATTACGAAAGGAAAGTACAAAATATTTAAGTAGAAGACATAATTAGAAAACGTAGACCCGATTGTATTTCTCGACATGGACTGGTATAATTAATATATTAATACAAGATTGAAATCATTAACTAAATTAACGAAAAAGGAGATCTTGTATTACAAGCGCAGACAAAATGGAAATGATTTGGTGATAGCAGTACAGAGTTCACGAATAAAATCGAATGTCTGTTTTTGAATACTAGTTCGTGATAGTTGCATTGACGTCAAAATATAAGACCCACAAAGAAGTAACTTTTTCAATTAAGAAATGCCTATTTCTATATACTTGTACTTATTTTTACTAGTGAGTTGATATAGAACATGCAGTATATCCAGTTTTGGACTGTCGGCGTAAGCCGCAGTCTTTGCTAGTTTGTTGACAAGGATCCCAGTGAAAAGAAAGACTCAGGGATTTGATTTCTTTCTATATGCCGGTAGCGAAAAGCAACAGTTTCAGAGCAAGTGTCTTTTTGTTAAAATATTAAAATATGTCAGATTTGTTAAGTGAATTGATATTGATAATGTTTCAGTTTTCTTTACTCCGTTCTCTCTCTCTCTCTACGCTACCATTTCTATCATTAAGATTACCACCACTGGGACTGTGGTTAACTGGTCGTAATAATGAGGTGGTCCGATTATCGAAACAACTGGCTTTAACAATGACGTGGTCAATGAGAGACACCTGGTCTTAAGAATGAAGTGTAAATTATGGGGTGGTCGGATTATCAAGTCAACTGGTCTTAATAGTGAGGTGGTCGAATTTTCAAATCAACATGTCTTTGTCTTTATATGGGTGGTCGGATTATCATGTCAACTGGTCTTATAGTGAGGTGGTCGGATTTTCAAGTCAACATGACTTTGTCTTAATATTGAGGTGGTCGGATTATCATGTCAACTGGTCCTAATAGTGAGGTGGTCGGAATTTTCAAGTCAACATGACTTTGTCATTATAGTGGGGTAGTCGGATAACTTTGTCTTAATAGTGATTAGTCGGATTATCAAGTCAATATGACTTTGTCTTAAAAGTGGGTGGTCGGATTATCAAGTCAACATGACTTTGTCTTAAAAGTGGGGTGGTCGGATTATCATGTTAACATGACTTTGTCTTAAGAATGGGGTGGTCGGATTATCAAGTCAACATGACTTTGTCTTAATAGTGAGGTGGTCGGATTATCAAGTCAACTTTAAGATGGTGGTCTCAGTAGTGACATGATCTTTATGTTAACATGACTTTGTCTTAATAGTGGGGTGGTCGATTTTCAAGTTAACTTTAAGATGGTGGTCTCAGTAGTGACATGATCATCATAATAGACATTTACCTTTTCTATATCATACCTGTCACTGGCAATGTCATAAAATTAAATACAAATCACAATTACAAGTATATTACTTATGGAACAAGGTTGTTACAAGGTCTGTATTTAAATATAAACATTTATCACCTGTTACACCATCTTCAACAATGATGCGTTGTATTCCTGACCACGAAATATCTAACTCCATTTTTAATTTTGACTTTTAACTTATTACGAATACTTTCCGGGGTATTTGGTTTTCATAATAACTGTTGGTTGATTTATATTTTTAAAATGTTTTTATCTTCTTTTTTTTTTAAATAATTCCATTCAATCAGTGTCAAACCCTCATTTTGGTATCTGTAAATTTGTGGGAAAAAACAAATTTCAATCAATTACCTTTTGCTTCAGATTAACGACTTAACAACTGTATAGGCCTTATTTTTGATCTTATATCTGTGACACGACTACACACATGACGTCATTACATTTTAATTTGCATATACATTGCATATGTTTATATACATTGTATATGAATACAAATTATCCAAATATACATGTACATGAAAAACGGATAAATTAAAACGATCCACTAACATTTTACAAATTCAGAATATTCGTAAATGTGTACATAAACAGAAAATAAAATGAAACGACAAGAGTACATATGAGAGTGTGCATGCGTGTATGTAACGTTTAATTGAACACGCATATTGTACACGCACGTGTCCACGATGTACGTACTGGGCGTAGACAGGTCGTCATAATCAAGTGCTCGTGTCCTATCCCACCTTCCTGCCGACAGGCGACTGCACATTCTTGTCCAAATATTTGGCGTTGTGCGTACAATCTGGTGTCATATTGTAATGTCAATATTTTAAAACCAGACTGGCTTTTATTCATCCGTCATTGCTAAATCTAATCAAACACTGACGACAAGTTACCGGCAAAGACGATCATGTAAAGTCAACAGAACTACAAAATGCCGTGTTGTCTTCAATTCTTGGTTGATTATACGTTTCAGTGTTCGTTTTATTTATATTCAAAAGGCACAAGTTACGGGAATATCTAAAACACGGGAATATCGCGGAATATAATTTAGATTAAAATTTTATTCTGCCTTAATTATCATTGTGATTTGAAACAAGTTTTGAATGAACATGAAAAGTAGCTGTATTTTGACACGTATAGGGGAAATTATTTTGCAACTGACCAGATCAGCTGTACTAATCAACGACATATATACTAATAAAAAACATATGCGGAACTTCTTTTCGGCTTTAGCAGTTTGATCAGAGCCATTTTCTATAAAAGACGGAAAGTAAATTTAACGGATTTGTCTTTGTTTTGGACCAACAGCAAACCTTCCGTGTCTTGATGGTCTCGCCTGAACAACATCATACACATGACTTTTCAATAGGTCGCCATTTTCGTTCAAATATCTTTTCGGTTTTTAAATGTATTACTATTTATTCATTCATCTCTCTAAAATTCCATAGTAACGGACAAATAAGTAATTTATGCTGCTTAAAAGCAAAGTTGAAACTCATAAATTAATTACCGAATTATCATATGCAAATAGAACATTGTTTATCTATACAACAGCAATATTTGTAAATGAAATAATGTCATGGACGTCTAAGCGGGTTACAACTGATTTAAATTTTGGTATTTTCCCCCCAATTCTCATTATATTAAGTAGAATGTTAAAGGAAAGTCCAAATTTGAAGATTAAAAACAGGATTAAAAGTATATTTGCTAAATGTTGAGGGTCACATTTTAGTGCTTTTTTGTGCAAATATGGCTAAAATTTTAATGAAAGGCAGTTTTAGTTAAAAAGCAAACATGGTGAGGTATATATTTTTTACACTTTCAGGATGCCTTTATATCAGAGGAATGAATCTAAAAAGATAAAGGAAATCTGTTCATTGAATCTTTTTATCAAGAAAATATATATAATATTTCATTGCTTTTGGGTAGTGTTTGTACACAGTTTGGTCCTGAGACAATGGCGATTTTTGCTCGTTTTCTATTTTCACCTGTAACTTAAAAACACATTATGAGTTACATATTGTGAAAAAAATATTCTGAAAATATCAATTTGATATGTAATTAAAGTATTTAGAATGCAATCCTTCCAACTTTTCAATAAGTTTTTTTTTTTCAACAAATTTTAGCAAACAGTGATGTTTTACCATAAGTTAATTCTCTAAAACGAGCATGGTAAACCCCTAATTTTAATTCATTTTTCTTTTAGTTACAGAGTTACAGTCTAAAGTACTTATGTGAAAATTTTTAGAAAAAATATCTCCGTTAGGGGAAAAACGGCTAAAACGCCTTTAGGGAGACAGTTATTGTTTTTAAAGTACCATATTGCAAAATAATGCTCTATATGTACTTTTTTGTAGTGCATAACATGCATAGGGAAGAAATGCTGACCCATTGTATATAGTTTAAATGCTATGTACACGGTGCAACTATCTAGCACAGTTACGGGCCAAATTAGTGTATTTTATATATTCTTCTTGCAAGTAAAATGTCTACAAATATCAAAACATTCCTAATTATCTGTGGAAGTTGTTTGTAACAACCACAAAATTCAAAACTCGCAAGCAAAATTTAAAAAAAAAATACATCTGTTGTTGCAATGACATGATAGTATTTCAGTTAACTAAAATCTAAATACAGGTGAAAAAATAAGTACACAGAGACAAAGCTGCCGATCTGTTGCATGCCAGCTGAAAGGAGTTCTCACATGAAAAATCCGAACTTGCATCTGTGACAACAGCAAGTGATCGGAGACACAATAATGAATAAATCGCAGGAAAAATGAATGTGTGTGTCAATGCCTTGAGATTGCATGAAGCTTGATTCTCATCAGCAGAGGCTCTCAATGCGTCTTGTAGGTGTTTCCTTTTTCTTTTTTCTTTTTTTTTTTTTGTTGAGGCCCCATCAGGGAAAACCCCATTTATTATCCCCGTAATAGGTTCAATAGGGGTCGGAGAGCCATCCCCAATTGTCCTTACAATAATGAGAAGAAACAAGAATAGAGTACTAAAGTAACATACTATAGGCACATTATTAATTACATTTAGAATATGCATGGTATTAAATAATCCTATTTAAACCTATATCATTAAGGATAACAATACATAGAAGTACATTCATTAATATTAATATGGACTGTAGAACAATTGGAAAGGATTGCTAACAAAATAATTTACTATGATAAGAGAGTCTTGATATATCCAGTTAAACTCCTGCAATATTACATACACATGATGTATATGTATTTATATAATCTGAATTTCCTATCCTTAAAAATATAAGAATGATATTCAAGACTTTAATGTATTCAATTTTGTCATTTTCTTTATACTTTAAATATCGTTGGAGATTGAATATATCATTTAAAAGTAAGATTTATTTCTCATTATAGTAAATTGTAACAAAAGGGAGCCTTTTTTATGTGTTGAGTAATAATATATAACGTAAATGCATTATGCTTTAATAGAGAGAGGGAGAGAGAGAGAGAGAGAGAGAGAGAGAGAATGTTAAATCTAAAAATCACATTCATTAATATATTTTTTTTAAAGTTAGGAGGAGAAACAAATAGAATAATAATAATTGGTCAAAGTTGCAAGTGTTTTTGGTGATGATGGTTAGTATTTATCCCATTTAAAATACTTTTTATGAATAATTTGTAATGTTGGAGAAAGGAGTCCATTTTTTGTTAAACTTTTTTTTTTTTTAAACCTGATTAATAGATGATTGCTGAAATGCATTTGCCACCCTAGATATTACTCACATTTTTTTTTAATTCTAAGCATTTTAACCAGTGTGAGAGTAAAATAAAAACTAACGTTAAGAAGAACTCAAACTTACGCTTAAGCTTTCATTTTGCCTTGAAATGCACAGAATACATATATGGGCCATGTTGCAATGTTTGTATTGAGTGTATTCTGGTGAAGAGCCCGACATTTTCATATTAATCCCAAATGATATTAGTTAAATAGTTTGGCAGTGAAGCATTATCGTTTTAATATATTGCATACTGCGTGTGTTGTTTCGTTTTGTTTAATTTCTGTTCTGTTCCGGGTGATGATGGTAAAATATTCATTCCCAAAGACAACGTGAAGAACAACCCAGTTTTTTTTCATATACATTTATATCTTAATCATCTACAATTTCTGTAGTCTCCCCAAAGCTATATCTGAAATTTAATTACTTAATCATTGAAGATATCTTAAATAGTGCAATCACATCCAGAGAAATGGTTGTATATTTGCTCTACCTATCGTAAAGTCAACATGGTTTCAGGCTTATCAGAGAGTTTCACACTTTAAATGTGCAACTATCGCCCATTATCTCCCGTTCAGACAATCTATCTATATCCCTTGAAAGCTAATTGCTGTCCCATTTCCTGTAAACCATCTGCTCGTTTGGGAATTCGGAACTACGTAATGGCAGACGACTTAGCACACGAGCTGACGACATGTTCATTAGATGATTCAAACCGTTCCAAAAATGCGAAACCATGGCATACGACAACTTGAATTCGGAATGTCAAACAATCAAGTCTAGAGCATGCCAGAACGTTTTATTTTTAAATCGGTGTGAGCTAAAGCAGCTCTTCAAATTTTGATTTGCAACAGAAAGAATTAATATTTAAATTAAAAAAAAGTTAGTTAAGTAATAATGAGTTTGTATAAAAAAACAAATATATATATAATTGTGCAATCAACTTTCAAATTCAGAAGATATGACATAATTAAGGCAATTCGCCAGGAATATATAAGTATATATGTATGTCTAACTAGTAAATGGAAGGTATAGCAATTCTTTTCAATATTTTTAAAGTATTCTTTCTAGAAAACATGACTCTCAAACTGTATTCTTAACAGTTAAAAAAGACGTTCGTGGCCCCGAAATCAATAGACGAATGAAATACAGCTAATTTCTTTACAACTGCCACTTTAATACTTTGGATAATGAAGCAACAAAAAAGCATACAGTTTTGTTGTGAAAATATGGATAAATGCAAAATGAAAAGATTCTGAAATTAAAATAGATTTTGTTTTGTCTGATAGTTGGCTTTTGGTATTCTTTTTTCCATAGGAAGGAATTTATTTTAATTTCAGACTCACTTTTATATATAACAATTTATATACGACTGTAACATGTTTTTTATTCTATAACAAAATACGTATGAAAAATATTTGTTTGATTTATCTCTTTCTGGATATTTAAATTGTTAAATCCAAAAAATAATTTGTTTTATCTTTAAAACTATATGATTTCAAAGGATTTCATGAATTTCAAAGTTGATATTTAAAGTTATGTAGTTTTGAAGATGAAATACCCAAACTGTTGAACATGTAACCTCGGCAAAGTTCAACATGTTCAGCATGATTCATACGTCCATCTTGCAACTGTTCGGGTACCAAACACCACTGTGGTCCAACGGCGTGAATTCCGGTGATTCCTAACACCTTTCGGCTCCTTTGATCTTAATTAAGAAAAACTCAACACGTATGGACCAATGGTCAGCTGCTTTTCACTTCTTTAAATCTAATCATTACGGTACAGGGATGTTAGTTTGGTTTTCTGACTGCGACCCAATGGCCACAATAACATCTCTCCCCCACCTGTGAAGGGCGCACACGGTTTGCAATTATGTCTGTCATAACAGACCTCGGCGATGTCCGCTAACGTGTCCATACTGTCAGCAAAGGTGTGATTTTCATTACCGTTTCTAATCACTTGTTGACAATGTATTCGGGAGACTGCATCACTACTGTATAATGGCCAGTAATGAATTTACTGCCTGAAGAAACGGCCAGTAATTTTGGGTGTAATTTCACCGCTTTATACGGTGACAATTGTGTAATAAAGCGACAATGGATCCAATTCCTTTCCCCACCTGTAGAATATTTGGACATCGTTTTATGTGGTCCACTGCCCTCCGAGGATTATTTACAGTGATAATATGTATTACTTTATCAAAACATACGGAAATCTATCAAAGTCCTACAACGAACATCTTAATCAGGTCAGCTTTTCTGCTGTCCATCGCCAGCGTTGGTCCTTTATTTAGCTTCAATTTTCAGACAACCTGGTTCACACGAGAAACAGACGTATCTGAAAGAAAAAGAAAATAATTTCCATACATAGGAAATATAGCCACGCGGGCGTTTGCTTTCTAGTTTTGAACTTGTCACACCATCTTAAAAAAATTGAACGGTCTTTAAAATAGTTAGTCATTGTTATTTACTTATGTAATTGGAACAAGGCTATTCAATCAGCCACATGGAGAATCTTCAAAACATATACAAGATTAATTTTGATGCAAAGCATCAAAGACGCCGTGTATGTTTTTGAAGCACGACTTAAATAAAGCAAAGTCATTTCAGAATCTTTTAATAACATGTGCATGCATCATTTACAAACAGCAGGTCTAATATTTCCACTAGGCAATGATACATGTAATTTTCACAAATATCCTCAGCCGTAGGCCATTTGTTTCAGAGATTTCTAAAATATGTTCTTAAAAGTCCATGTAAATCAAGAGTGCATTCGGCCTAATTTCCATAAATGTTTTTTTTTTTTTTTTTAAAAAAAAATTTTTATGCATTGAAATCTGAAAAATAAATCCTTAAATTATCGGAATATGGCCGATGAAAAACTGATATTATCAAAATATTCAGAAATATAAAAAAAAATTAAAAAAAAAGTCTATGATGATGATTTGAGATGCCATAAATTAACTAATCTATAGATCAAATGAGATGCATTTTACAACAGGTAATTCCTTTCTTATATAATTATTGGAAGAGTTCGGGTCTAAAAGATGCATGGCATTTCCAGACAGTAAGCTACTAAGGCGGTGTTAATGTCAATGTAAAAAAATCATCATCAGCAACAAAAAGGACGATGATAACGAAAAAAAATTACTACAGATAAGTTTTCATTTGGTACGGGATATAGGTACAGGCCCCGGAATTTAAAATCTTCCCGATAGTAGGAGTGTGGAATTTTTTTGTAATGATGATATGTATAAAATCAAATATATATTTACAAGGCTTTACAACATATGCTACAATTTTCTGTTAACTTCACCCGTTTCAAACATTATATCATACTGGGACTTTGGCCGTCAATTAGACATGTTTGATACGGACATGTGTATAATGTTTGTGTTTTCTTCACTTTCTATATTATGCTGTAATGTGTATTATTAAACTGCGGTTTCATTAATTTTTCAAGTTGATGTTATGTTTCTAATAATCTAAATATTTTAAGGTTACAAAACATCTTCCAAAACCTTTTTTCTGGGCTTTAATAAATCAGGTTGCTTGCAAGGTTCCGTTAACCAAGTCTACGAATTTAGGGAGAAGTTATCCGATTACCATTAAATGCATCGAATTTCTTTTTTAATAACGACAGAAAACTTGCATCTTGTTTTATATATTTATTTATTTATTTTATTTTTTTTAACATCAGTTTATAAAAGTAACTGATTCATAAAGTGATTTTTTATACATTTTACATGGTTTTATTTTACAATAATAACGGTGATTGCTCCCTTTTTTTGATTATGCGGCTCTATTGGCAAAAAAAACTCTATCCCACGCGACGTCAATGAGATAGCAACGCAAATTGTTACCGGGTATTTTCTAATTCTAAATTGTACTTTGACTATTTTTGTCATATCTTTATATTTAAAATAACATAGTTTTCGTCACCTCTGAACCATTTTTCTTAAACCGTCTTAGAGATAACTATAAAAAGGCACAAATTATATACGGGAAACAAAACTACATTAAATTTTGGACGTGGGGGATGTATTAAAACTGTCCCCGTACACATTAAACTGCATGACTGAAAACAAGCCAATGAAGAAAAAAAAAGTGGATACATGCAAAACAATTAACAAGTAAACAAGCATATCTTACACCATTTTTAACAATTAATGTTTTAGATGTGATGTTAAACTTTGATTTGACTGATCATATGTTTTACTGACTTGTTCATAGTGCATCATATACATGTATTCATATTTTTAAAAAGAAGAAATAGAAAAATAATGCATAATATTAAATACTATTACAAAACTACAATTTATTTTTAAGTACATCACAGAAACAATCTAAAACAGAGGATAAATTAAGCATCATGAGATTAACTTATACATAAAAGAAAATCAGATTACAAATATTTTGCAGGATTAAATAGCATTGCGTTATCAATATCATTTTCCTTAAATAATTGTATGCATTTAAACATGTTTGGTCTTACATAATAAAATTTATCAATTTGCATTTTTCTTGGGTCCAAACCACAAGGACATTTATTCATCTTCATGTGTATTACACATATCATATGCAGAGTGCATCAGTTTACTTGGCTGAAAGCAGTTCGCAAACAATATGTTCTGAAGAACAATTTCATATATATCAATTCCATTTATTCCGTTTACTTTTTACATTAAAACAATAAAAGAAACTGTTGTAAATTAACGGTTTGTTACTTGAACTCTCTCTCTCTCTCTTTCTCTCTCTCTCTCTCTCAGGCAATAACACATGTGTACGATGGGTGCGCCCCTGTGATGCATTATTATACGGATACCCTAGCCTATTGGTAGACACTGTCCCGTCCCCCTAGGGCCACTCATCTTGATCTTTCCAACGAATTTGGTGCGTACAAAACGTCCCATCACATTTCATGTTAAAAGTCATAAACACCGACAGAATAACATACACGGTAAGTGTGATGTCCACAAAGTCAGAGCTAATCAAGTGGAATACCGGCCCAATGTCAATGACGTGAACGACGACATCAATTGTACGAGTAAATCTGATTTATGTTTGGCGTTGCAGTGATACTTATCTTCAATCGAAACTGGATCAGCAATAAGTATATATGTTGCGGAACTCATGTGGAAATAGGGAGATATTAGAAACATAATTAAACACATTTTAAATTCGCATTATATACGTATATATTTATATACTTTAAATTTCTTTATGTATATCAAATATCAACGTTTATGGTGCACATACACTGAAATGATTGATAATTTTATGTATTTGCACCCCCCCCCCCCCCCCAAAAAAAAAAAAAAAAAAAAAATACACAAACTCACGACTAAACATGCTCAAATTATGTCCTTCAAAAAGGACTACCTGATACAGTGGTCCGGAGGATGTGGGTGGGAATCCTGGTCTTAGTCTTCATAACCTTTCTAGGCGCTAAGTCGAGAAGGATTAGCGTAAAGTTGAAAAAAAAAACTTGTTTCACGATCGACGTAAAAATAAAAACGTTTACACTATGACCTTATTTACAATACTTCATAAAAATCGGCTAAATAGTTTAAATGTACAGGGGGAAAAGGCGATAGAATGA